>CAJVPU010001216.1:0-13588 GCA_910591775.1 Dentiscutata heterogama | reverse complement strand
AACAAAAAAATTAAAAAAAAAAAAAAAAAAAAAAAACCACCAATAAAAAAAAAAAAAAAAAAAAAAAAAAAAAGAACTATATTAACATGTATTATAGCTTTGTCTTTATAGTTATAATATATATATCTTTTGTAGTTGAAATCTTTATATTTCTTACTTTGTGTATTATTTAATTGGTAGCACAAAAATGTGAATCTACTGACTGACTTTTCAAACTTTTTTGACATATCTATTTCTTGATATTTGCAATAATAGAAAGGCAAGAAAAAAAAATAATGATATATTTTAACTAGAAGCTAGATTTGAATTTCTAAAATTTAAATTTTTATTATATTAACAAATTAACTTATACCTATAACTAATTATCTTTCTTTTCAATTTTATTAATAACAAAATAAGCAATTTTTTTTGCTATTTTGTTTTGTATATTTATTATTATAATTGCAAATCGATTGTTGGTATAATATAACCGAATCAGGCAATCGATTGCATATTTGTTTAGCAAACTTGGCATAATTAGAATATTTAGAATATCGAGTATATTGGGCATATTCGCATAGTAGGTATATTTAGAATATCGAGTATATTAAGTATATTTAGTATAGAAGGCATATTTAGCACAATTAGCATATAAGTAAATAATATATGTGTAAGTATTGGCCACAATAAAAAGAAGCATATGTTGTTTTTGCATACATTCTATCTAATAAAGCATATACTTTTAAAAACGTATATTGGCTTTGCCAAATCAAATAGGTTGTTGCCTAGCAAATTGGGGCTTAGAGCCAAATTTTTTATTTGTAAATATCAACGATTAATCATTTTAATGCAAAATTTGGCATTGTAATATAATTAGAATATTGCATAACCCATGTATTATTATGATAATGGGAAAAATTAAAATTTCTCTCAAAATTATATATTACAAAAAACTTTAACAAATTCTTTTATTAAAATATATAAAAAGATTAAAATTATTTACATCGATATTAACATAGCTATCAATTCAATGATCAAAACGGAAATGTGTCAAACTAAATTTTAATTAGTGGGAAAATTCTTTTAACTGATCGACTTTTATTGATATCAATTAAGGAATACATAATTAATTACTACATCAAAGAAAAAAATTTTAAATTATACAATTATTTTATTAAATGAAAAATTTGTCATCAGTAACCTGATGACCACATTTTAGTGAACATCAGGAATTTTCATAAATCACAGGTGTTCTCAAGCGTTAACCTAGATGCGATTTCATAGTGATCTAAAATAGTGTACAAATATTATGACATAATTTTAGCCATTGCCATAAGATACGATATTATTAAGATATGCTCAAAATTGCTATTACTGTGATTTTTTAAAAATTGCAGTAAATCTCAATTGCAACGATGGGTCAAAATAAAGATCTCAATCACAACTTGAGAGGATTCTAAATAGTTTATCAAAAATTTTACAAAAAAATATATGCCAAACACTTGAACTATGCTTTATTCATTTTAATATTAATAGTCTTGATAATTCAGGGCAAAAAAAAAGATGGCTCGGGACAAAAAGTTTTTGACTGAAATGACAAACTCATCATTTTTTACTAATTAAAATTTTTCTATCACGTAATAAACTACCTTACTCGTCTTAATGACAAGCTCGATTGATCGATTAAAATTACTTTCCGTTAATTAAAATTTAATTCCCAATACATTTTTGACATACTTTAATCCATTAATTGAGGCGCTTGAGAACGCCCCACATAAAATCGATAATAACTGCAATTGAGGTCTATTTTGATTCATCGTAGCAATTGAGCATCATTACAATCATTAGCAAATAGCTATACTTTAATAATATCTATTCGAATTATTGATGTCTAAAATGTTATATGAATAGCTATACTTCAATAATATCTCTATTCGCACTATAGTGTTTAAAATGTTATATGAATAGCTAAAATTACAGCGTAACCGTTGTGCAATCGCATCCAGGTTGATGCTTGAGAGCGCACTTTGATTAGGCTTAACTATATCAAGGATTCACTATAACGAAAGTGGTGTGCAATATATAATTTCGAGAGAAATTTTAATTTTTCCCGTTATCATAATAATACATGGGTTATGCAATATTCTAATTATATCACAATGCCAAATTTTGCATTAAAATGATTAATCGTTGATATTTACAAATAAAAAATTCGGCTCTAAGCCCCGATTTGCTAGGCAACAACCCATATAATATATATTGTGCATATTGTATTTTTGTGCAAGAAAAAACTTTTTTGCACTGCATATTTGTGCGGAATTTTAACAATGGGTGCGGTGAATAAATGTACCCTTCCTACAATATATATTCTAAGAGAAATGTTAGCTTTAGTAAATGCAATATTAATGGTTTAAATTATTAGTTGATCAAGTGTTGTTTGACGAGATAATTTTAAATTTCGGATTTATTTACATTATGCTTTTCAGATTTTCTAATGTTGACTTTTTTGTATGATCCACGTGATCACAAAATTCACAAAAAAATAATTTTGACCATCAACATAAAGATTCTTCTTATATTCAGAACTTTCATGTCTGCAGGAAACCATTATTACCGAAATTCTCGAAATTATGGGCATGGGCGTTATTTCAAATTTTGGCCCGAATTAAGCTTAATTCTGGCCAAAATTTGGAATAACGCCCATGCCCGCTATTTCGAGAATTTACGGTAAATGCTAATGCAGTAATGCGATCTAATCAAAATTTATGCTTTTATAAATTTTTTTTTAATCTCTTCATCTAATCTATTTATAATACGGAAAATATAAAAATTTATATTTAACAATAGCTGATAAGTATTTTATTAACTTTCTTTTTCTTTCTGCTCTAATTTTTTGAATTACTATTTTTCTGTATCTTCTGTGCTTTCATAGAATTTTACTATTTTTGGTAGTATTAATTTTCAGGCTCATTATACGTAAATATATATACGTACGACTATGAATTTTTTTACGTATTACTTGACTTTTTAGGTTAAAAGACCGAATTTTGCGAATTTTGCATAAAATACAGAAATATGCTATCGCATAATGTAGTAATTCTCTTTCTAAACTTCCAAAGTGATATGTTTTATTTTGTACGTATTTTTAATTTAAGTATGCTTGCTTATATAAGTTCGTTCAAGCATAAACTATGCACTTATTAATTTTGACGGTCTTTGCATTCTATCGGTCTTTGTGTTACGTTTTGTCTTAAATTCAATTTTATATTACACGATTACGTAGTGATATGATAAATAATGTGGTACTAGAACAACAAATGTTATCAGTTATTTATAGCATCATTATTTAAAAAAGGACGTACAAAGAATAACATGGTCGTCATCAGTTTTCTGATTTTGGTAATGTCACTAATGAACTCCTCGACCAAAATTCATAACCCTGGAGTGAATTTTCCCACAATCAGTGCTCACAATAACTGGTTTCTCACTGTCATTACTATATTTATCAGATAATAAGCAAGAAAGAAATTTTTATTAAGCTCGAATTATATGTCACAAAGAAAAAAAATTTTTACATAAAATAATTATTAAAAGTATATTTACAAGAAATTGATAACGTTATTAATTAATTGCAAATAATTTTTGTAAAGATTAATAAAAAAAAAAAAGTCCATCAAATCCACCCAAATAAAATAAAATAAGGTTAATGTCGTGATTTAACACCAACCAGAAACTTTTTTGATTTTAAAGCAGGAGTAATAAAATGTACAAGATCCAAATCTTGATTTTTGACCATTTCAAACTTAAAATTTAATAGTAAACTAGCCAATAATAATCTCATTTCCATCCAAGCGAAATTAACACCAATACAATTACGGGAACCAGCCCCAAAACCATAAAAAGCATTTTTCATTGATGAATTTTTAGAATTTATCCAACGTTCAGGTACAAAATCATCAGCATCAGGACCCCAAATTTCTTTTGATTTATGAACAGTCCATATTGAAGCAGATACAGCAGTATCCTTAGGAATAAAGTAACCATCAATCACTGTATCTTTTGTAGTTTGACGAAGGATTCCACCTATTGAAGCGGGAAACAGTCGAAGAGTTTCATAGATGACAGCATTTAAATATTTAAGATTTTTTAAGGAATCATGAGATGGAATTAAAGTTGATGAAGATTGATGAAGATTTAGAGAATCAAGTTCGGAGACTAAAGCTTCAAGTTTTTCAGGATGATAAAGAAGCATTATCAGAGCCATATTTATTGTAAGAGAACCAGTATCACTACCAGCAATTACGAATTCCATAATTTGATCTTGAATTTCGAATTCTGTTAATGGATCATCAGTTACTTCTTTAGAGTCAAGTAAGGTTTGAAGAATATCATTACGTTTTTTGCCTTGATCATTGAGTTCTCTTCGTTCTTTTATAATTTTCAAAATGAACTAAATTTTATAAGAGAGAATAATCGTTTTTTTAATATATGATAATACAGTAAAAAAAAATAAAAAATAAAAATAAAAATAAATACAAACCTCATCAATCCAATTATCTTTTACCATAAAAGATTTTAGGTAAGGGAAAGTATGACACATTACACGTCTTTTTAATTCTTGAAAAACTTTTTCAGGTAAAGGATGATTTCCTTTTTCAACTATATTAAAAGAACCACCGAAAGCGGTTTCGCCAATTATATCAAGAGTACAAGCTTGTATCAACTCATAAATATTTAAAGTATTATCAACGTTATTAGAGTTATTAGAAAGAGATGAAATTTTTTGTAATAATACGTCTGTACAAGAACGCATTAAAGGTTCAAGAGTAGAAATATATTTAATTGAAAAAGCGGAAGATAAAAGTTTACGACGTTTTTGATGAAAAGTTTTTTCAGTAGCAGAGAATAAAGTAGGGAAATTAGGATCAGAACGAATTCCAGCAAGAGAATCAGATTTTGGTAAATTATCAGTTGTAAGAATTTGCTTTACAGCATTTTTACTAGAAAATAAAACGAAAGAAGGACCTATACGAACTACAGGACCAAATTGTTTGTGTAAATGAAAAAACCATTTAAAAATTTTTCCTTCAGGTCTTCTTAAAATTATGGGTATACTTGATATAGAGCAAAGGAATGGACTCGGTATTTTACTGAGTGGACTTAAATATAAATTATATATTAAATGATATAATAATTTAGCGAGAAGGATTAATAAGGCATAGCCTATCAATTGAAATAAGGATATATCGAAAAATGAAATTTTAGACATGTTTAATTACAATAATTAAAGTAATAACGATAATAAATTTTTAATTATAATTGTAGAATTAATAAAGTTTGTTAAGTTTATAATATTTGTCACAAAAAGAAAACCAATTTACACTCATACAACAAACGTTAGTATTAGTTTTATTTTATGAATAAGATTTGAATTTTCGTATTCTTCAGAGAAATATCATCGAACACGCACCTTTTTATACAGGTATCGTTTTCGGGTACGGACATATAAGATGTATGTTTACATGTTTACAAATCTCCGAGATGAATATAATATGCATATCCGTATAATTTTGTTTCTGTAACACTAACACTTTATTACTCAATTTGTACATAATTTTACTAGTATTTGTGTAAATCATTTGTCATAATACCGGAGTCATTCGGCCGACAAAAAAAAAAACAAGTCTTGTTTTGAAAAAATTGGATTTCATCAATTTTTTAAAAGACAAGAAGAATGCCGAAATATGTCTCATAATGTTTTAGATACCTGGATCCAAGGACAACTTGTATCATTCGCATATCAAGAAATAAACAATTCTGAAATACAAAATCGTATTAAATATCAATATCATTATAATAGTCAACATATTGTGTGCTTATTTACCTATTTAGTACTAGTTGGAATTTCTTCATCTCGACTTGATAGAATTAAAGCACATATTAAAAATCACAGAATGGTTGAAATAGTTCATGGTAATACAGGGCGTAGTTCAATTCGACCAGATCATGCTATAATTAATGATCAAATAAAGCAAGAAATTAGTAACTATCTTAATAACTATGCTGATCTTTATGGATTTCCTTCACACGGCCGAAATTTGCGAAACCTTTCAACACTCGTTGTTTCACTTCCTAAAGACAAGATATTTACTAGTGTCTATGAGGAATATGTAACTAATATTAAATCTAATAAAAATAAAGATTATAAGATTTTAGCTTACAGATCATTTTATCGAATTTGGAAAGAAGTTGCACCTCATATTCGGTTTATAACTCAGGCATCAGATCTATGTGATAAGTGTAAACAACTTCGTACCAAAATTTGAGTTACTAATGATATTGAAAATAAACAAAAGTTACAAGCTAAATATGACCTTCATCGTGCAGCTGCAGCAGTTGAACGTCAGCATTATAATAATAATATTAATATTAGTAAACAACCAACATCTAACACATTACATATTTGTTATGACTGGGTTTAAAATATCCCAATTCCTTATTCACCACGACAGCCTGGAAGTTTATTTTTTAAATCATTATTTAATGTTCATGTTTTTGGAATCACTAACACTAGCTTAGAACCGATGACACAAAGAAATTATTTAGTTGGCGAACATCAATTGCCAATAAAAACACCTAAGGGTGACAATACTACTATCAATCTAGTATATAATAGTTTACTTAACTGGAATCCAACACAAAGACATCTAAAAGTTATATGTGATAATTGTAGGGGCCAGAATAAAAATAATCTCATGCTATGGTTTTATTCATGGCTTACTATGATCAAATGCTTTAATACAATCGAACTTAATTTTATGGTTTCTGGTCACACCAAGTTTATTTGTGATTCGTATTTTGGAATTATTAAATCCAAATATCATAAACACAATGTCATGAGCATGGACCATGTTGAAACAATCATCAATCAATCAAAAAAAGATGGAAGTAATGTAGCAGTTAGATATAATAAAAATGGTCAAGTAGGGTGAAATTATTACGACTTTGAAACTTTTCTCTCATCTTATTTTATTAAATATGATGGTATACAAGCATTTCGGCATTTTTATTTTTATTATGACAAGCCTGGAAAAGTTTTTATGTCATTAGAGTCTAATAGTTTAAGAACTGAAGCCAAGATTTGAAATAATATTTCTTTTGATCCATACAAACCTTTAGACATGATTCCCTTAAAACCTTTGTCCTTAAAACGTCAAACATACTTATTTAAAGAGATTCGTCCATATGTACATGACCCTTACAAAGACGAATTGTGTTTTGCTCCAAATAAGCATGATAGTAAAGATTATTAATTTGTATAACGATATATATGTAGATTACCCCTTAAATAAAATTTCATACTAACGCTAACTGCCGATCTAAATTTAGAATATAACCCCGGATTAGATAAAAAAAACTGCGTACAAAATTGTACTAAATTATAATATGCTAATAAGTATCCAAACTTTTACTACGAATAAAGCACATGCTTGGGAACATAATCCACTAAAAATCTCAATTTCCGTTAGAACCTCTCTAAGCCCCGATTTGCTAGGCAACAACCCATATGAATACTTTATTGAATACAGAGATATATGATTATTCAACTTGCACAATCAATTGTTCAATTGTGCAATTCGTGGGAAATTTTTCGTGCATGTACTGTAAATTTTGTGCAAAGAACAATACTAATCGCATCTAGCGATGTCAATTTTATCGCTCTCACACGATCGACCAATCAAATTTTAAGATCAAGTGTAGAGTATGATCCGGCATAATATCCGCATAATTTGTTAATTTAAAGAAATTGCGCATAATCCCATGAATAAAGATACTCTACTGTATTGGTCAACGGGCACCATTTAATGTCGGCAAAATTCAGTTACACATAATAATGTTATCGCCGGCATTATCAAATCGACCTAAATTTATATTATACCGCCAGTGTCACGGGATCTACGAAATTAGGTGCAATAAACCCATGATACGTATTAGAGGTAATACCACTATCAATACTGGTTTATCGGTTGAGGCTTATCGGCCGAAGACAATCAACAACCAACGTGAAATCCGAAGATCAAGTACACGTAAGAAGAAATGAAAGAAGACCGAGATTCAAGATATAATTGCAAGTGGCTGTAATATGAAATATTACAAGAAATGAAGCAAAGCCTTCTCTTTAATTATAGTGTTGTAATTATCATTGTAAGCCCCTTGAATTCGTTAAGTTAGCAAAAGCTATAAAAGCACAGTAATTTCTCTCTTGTAAAAGGCATCCTACGGGATTCCAATAATTCCTTCATAATACATTTAATAAATCACCCTGATAAACCTTTTTAATAAATTAAATTATTGTCAAATCACCAACGTCACGTCTCTGACGAGTTGCCTTATCACATAAAGTCTATATTTTATAGTATAGATTATCGAACATACAATTCACCCCGTAACACCAGTAATTTTTCGTAATTTTATGTAGCATGAATAGCGCTGGCCAAACTATCAGTGCTTGGTATACTTTTAAAAATTAAATTATAGTTCCAAATGTAGTAACAGTTATCGATTGATACCGGTCAAACTTTGTTAGTATGATTTGTATGTAATGTAATTATTTTAACTCTTTTAGCGTTGCCTAAAATTTCACCATAATAGTATAAGATTATTAGCTGCCCGATACGAAAGTATCGGAGCAGCATTTTGTCTCGAATCGTGGGGTAATTGATTGTTGAAGCATTATCGTGATTTATCGTATGATTTTAGCCATTTGATGCGTCACAGTGATTTATCGTATGATTTCGTTTGTGATTCATTGTTTGATTCGTATATGATTTAATGACGTATTGACGTAGTATTTGAGATTAGTAATCGTTAGTAGTATTTATGAGGAACGGGTTTTTTCATGAAAGGTATCTTCTGTTTTTTCTGCTAACCCAATTTTGTCTGGTTTTTTCGCCCGCCCTACCCGGCCCTTGTGCACGAGCGTACAGAGACTTGAGGGCTATTTAGAGAACCATTGGGTCGGCGTTTGTCGTTTTTTAACCGATTTTGGGTAGTTTATGGTCTGTCGGACGACTGTCATATTTTGTTTTATTGGCCTGTCGGGACGACAGTCACAGAGAAGTTTTCTTGTTTTTTGTGTATATTGAAGCGACCTGCCGAGACGACAGGCGTGAAGTAATTTTTGTGTTTGTACAAAGAGGTGGCCTGCCGGACGACAGTCACGAAAGAATGTTGTATACAGGTTTTCATAGCACCCGTGTTAGTATTAGAGTAGTCGTAGGGGATCTTAGGGTTTTTTCCAGATGAAATTGTCTGGTTTTTTTTCGCCCGCCCATTACGACGTGCAATAGCTTAGAAAACCATCGGTTTTAGAAAGTTACGTACGATTCGTTCGATTCTTTCGAGTTCTGCACTATTAGCATGTATAGCACGTATAGCACGTGAGCGGAAGGGACAGATAACCCATAGTTGCTTTTCATTCTGTTTCATTCTGTTTTCGTTCTGTTTTTATTGTGTAACACCCTCGATGAGGGACAAAAATGTTCTATTTTGCAATTAGAAAACTTTAATAAAACCAAAAATTTCGCAAGAAAAACTTTTGTTAATGGTTTAATAGGTAATAAATTGCTTTAACCTGATCTTAAAATCTGGTTGGTCAGCGAAATTTTTTAGAATGCGCAGTTCATAATTTTCAGCCCTAATTCTGGGGCCTGCATAATTCGCATAATTTAAGATTTGCCGCACGCATTTATCATATCATAATTCTGGACACTCTAATCAAGTGTAACGTAGCACGATCTGAAAATTCAAAACAAAAGCATTATACAGTACAGCAGTAAGACCTCCCTAAGTGCACACTCTATAAGTGCACGCCCTATGTAAATTCTCTCTAAATGCACGGCATAGCTTAGCCCCAACTTATAAGAGCACTATATATTCTGTTCTCTATAAATGTACACTCTCTTTAAGTGCACATTTTGCTTTTTTTTTACTATAGTCCCGAGGGGGGCACTTAGGGAGGTCTTGCTGTATATAAAACTACTCTTCGTGTTCTAACAAAAAAAATCTTTCCTCACCTCACCCTAACAAAAAAAGAAACAGTTTATTTTAGTTGTTTTGATTTCACGTTACACCTGATCTTATAGCAGCAGATGCAACAATATTGCATATATGATATAAATTATAAGTTATTTCTATAAAAAATCGGTCGGCAAACGAGGCGTTATTTAAAACATTTAGTATATTAAAAAATGAGTTCAAAAGTTGGTGTACTCAAAGTACTCAAAGAAGTAAAAAATAAATTCGACAAATGTATTAGATCTAAAGTAAGTATATTTTCTAATTGTCAAGTCCCTTTCCTTTAGATTGCTATTGTGCGATCGCCAGAGTTATTATTTTAGTGCAGAGAAAGGGTGTACTATAAATAATACGTGAAGGTGATATCGGTATATTTCATAAAGCTGATTCGTTGCGGGATAAGCAATCAACAAAATACCCAATTGCTGTTTGCCTTTGTGAGGTCGCCTGAACCGTTGTAATTATTATAGGCAATGCGCAAGGGCGCTATCGGTACGCTTCACTTTGGCGAAGATGATTCGTTACATTTTCCATAATGGATATACAACTTAAAGAAGTTTCTTTGGATAAGGTCTACTGATTCCGGAAAAGAATCAGAAGAAATTTACTTTGGTATTACAGTTAGACCTCGTTATAATCGCTCTTGATATAATCACGCCATTTTTTAGCTCAAACTAATATAAACCATATAAAATTTAACTTTTATATAATAGAAAATATAACTGTTTAATAAGACAATATTAACCTACAGTTCAGGAATCCTTAAATCATCAAGTCACTAATATAACGGCCAAATTTATTGACTGGTTGTACAAAAATGTGATCAAAATGTTAAGATTAATATATCAAAGAGCAAATTATGGTCAGGAATTTCATCACAGTTCAATTTTTTTTTTAGGCTTAGGTTACACAAAAATAATTTAATATAATTGGCTATAATTGACTTAATATATAATTAGTTATAAAATAGAGAGAGAAAGAGAGAGAGGGAGAGAGAGAGGGAGAGAGAGAGAGAGAGAGAGAGGAGAGAGAGAGAGAAGTGTATAAAAAAAAATTTATATTTAGCAAAATTATATTAAAAATTTTGACCAGAATTATATTAATTTCAAATAATTTTGACCAGAATTAAGGTGGTCAAAATTTTAATTTATTAATAAATTTGGTCAATTTTAAAAGGATATAACTTTATTAAATATTAATTAAATAAAAAAATTAACTCTATAGCTTTGTTCTTTAGGTTTGATTTTATTATTCTATAGAGAGATTTTGTTTATAACTACTTTAGTTTTTTATTTATAAGCTTTTAAAGATTATGTGTTTTATTTGATGATTTAAGGATTCCTGAACTGTACCGTTTATATTTTTAGTCTCATTCACTCATTTATTATCGACCCTGAAAACAGATTTATACAGTCTGGATCTACGAGTGAGGAATTAGCCGAAATTATTGAGACAAACACACAGGAAGAATTACAGATCACCGATAATTCATCAATACTTTGCGAAAGTAAATAGTTAGTATTATTACAATCCTTCGATCTATATATGATTGCTTCCAAAAAAAACAGTTTTCAAGTTTATCATTTATTATTTGTCGCGGATAATCGTGAAATTTGGGTCTTCTTTTGAAAATATAAACCCTATTGAAATCTCTTTTCTAAGCAACTTTAACCCTAAATTCTAACCTATTACTAAAAAAAAAAAAAAAAGCTAGGATAATACACCCTAAAAAATTCTAAAATTTCATATTAAATTAGGTCCAAATTTCACCATCATCCGTGACATTATTTATTGGATTCAGCCTTTAAAAATTTGATGGTAACATATATAATATGTATTCTCATATCATATATATCACTAATCATTTTTTATTAGCTGAAAGCCTGAAGTCCTATTTTCTCTTGATAGCATCAAATCAAGATCGAAGATGATGTCTTTGCAAGTAACTAATGATTCAGAATATTAATATTACTAATCCTTTTTTGTAGAATTCTACAAAGGATATTCGCGAAACTTAATATGTTTCTCATCTAAAATTAAATGCAACTATGATCCTTTTAGGACAACTGTTTCAGACTGGTAAATTTCAAGCAAAAATTCATAGCTTGTTGTTATTTGATTAATAGGTCAATGATTATGCAGGGTCAGATTACTGGAAATACGACCAAATCCACCTACCTACCAGAATGCAGGTTTAGAATCGTGCTGTGCCCAACAAAAAATCTAGGCATGGGCAAGGCACGAAAATTTAAAAAAAATTTAGATATGGACATAGGTACAGATATTAAATTTTTGGCATAGACATGAGCACAGGCACAAAAATTTGGCATGGGCATAGGCACAGGCACAGAAATTTGATATTTATTATTTAATTATGCCTGGCACTTGTGCCCGGTATTTTGCCCGACACCATGCCTTTGCTAGTGCCTGGCACTTTGCGCCCATACCTTTAATGTGCCTAGTATTTTATACCCTTTTGTGTCTATGGGTATATGCATGGCATAAGGCACTAGTGCCCGGCCTGGTGCCAATGTGCCATGCACGGGCATTTGCAGAACCCTAGTGAGTGGTAAAAAAAAAAAAATTCTCTAGTATACCTGTATATTGTGTATACTCATATATCGGATTACCTTAGCACGTTGATTTAAGATCGATGCTTGATTTACTTATTGCTTCAAACAATAAGTACGTATGTATGTAATCAAACATCGATCTTAAACCAACGTGCTAAGGTAATCCGATATATGAGTATACACAATATACAGGTATACTAGAGAAGATTTTTTTTTACTCATTTCTACTATTTCGAAAACCGCGATAAAAACTACGACTATCAATATTTCTAATTTGCTGTAAAAATTCTATTGTCCACACCGTGGACAATAATTTAGTGACTGTCCACGAAGTGGATTCATGGTTATATTCGATAACGAACAGTATTTATTGTACTTACTTGCTACAGTGATACAAGTAATTTAGATATGAATATGTTAGTTTTGTATTGGATTCAACGTGTTTTCTATAGTGATTTACTGTAAAAATTCTGGTTTACTATACTTACGAGCTATAGTGATACAAGTGATTTAGATATGGTTATGTTAGTTTTGTATTGGATTGAACGTGTTTTCTAACTGTAAAAAATTCTGATTTACTGTACTTACTCGCTATAGTGATACAAGTGATTTAGATATGGTTATGTTAGTTTTGTATTGGATTAAACGTAAAAAATTCTTACCGAATATTGTGGTGACACAAGTGATTTAGATATGGTTATGTTAGTTTTGTATTGGATTGGACGTGTTTTCTATCAGCTATAGTGATTTACTGTAAAAAATTCTGGTTTACTGTACTTACTCGCTATAGTGATACAAGTGATTTTGATATGGTTATGTTAGTTTTGTATTGGATTGAACGTGTTTTCTATAGTGATTTATTGTAAAAAATTCTTACCGACTATTGTGGTGGCACAAGTGATTTAGATATGGTTATGTTAGTTTTGTATTGGATTGAACGTGTTTTCTATAGTGATTTA
>CAJVPU010001215.1:0-13589 GCA_910591775.1 Dentiscutata heterogama | reverse complement strand
TTAGTTATATAATTTTTATTATTTGACTACAAACTATTTCTTGATAGAGGTAGATTGGTTAGCCTATAGAGGCTTTTCTCTTTGTTTTTCTTTTTTTATATTTCACTGTTTTCTCATTTGTCTTTATTTTTAATTTCCCTTTTGATTTTATGTTTTTTTTTTTAGTTTTAGTTTTCTTTTTGCTTCTTAATATTATTTATATATTGGTAATACAGAATTTTACTTTCTTGTGCTCTTGGTAAAGAAAAAAAATTAAAGGGATTAGTTCTTGATAGGCTGACAAGGTTACCTAATGTATATATGAGTTAGTGTGACAAGTCACATCTGGGCACAATATCTGTAGCTGGATAATACTGGGCTTATAATTGCAAAAGACATTTACTAGAAATAGGTTTTGTTTTTAAAACAGATTTCATTATGTAAATATTTGTATTAAAGCACCAACAAGACTATTAAAGAATAAATAATAAAAAAAAAAAATAGTGCTATTAGAACTTGAATTTTCTTTTTATATTTTTTCTTTTTTACAATTAGTACTTTTTTTTTTTTTCTGTTTTTTCTTTTTTTCTGGTTATTTTTATTAAATCTTTTATAAAAATTTTTTTTTTTATTTTGTATCTTTTAAGAAAAAAAAAGAATTAAAAAAAAAAAGTGGTTCTGACAAAGTATACAACAACCTGTTTATAATTGAGAAGAAATACTATTATCTAATACAAAATCTTAAGCAAGTTCAGAATTCTTAAGTAAACTAATAGTTGTTATAGCCTTAAGTAAGTATGTATAAAATATGCATAGACTAGTAAAAGTATGTAAAATAAATTTATCTGTAACTTGTTTAACTATATTGTTAAAATTTTGTTTAGCTGTTTAATATTAATAATCTAATTTTGATAATAAGGGTAGCTTTTAGATAATTAGTTATAAAAGAGGCAAAATTATCTTATAATTTCTAAGTCATGTGATCATAGTTATAGATTTTGTGGTTTTGTTATAGTTGTTTGTAAATTGGGGTGATATGCCAAAATGTGGTAATAATTTAATAGTCATTATTAGTAATAGCAAGGAGATTAGTAAACAAGAGAGTATAAAAGGCAAATGCTATTTCAGAGTTAATCCAGATATTGTTGATTTAATTGTAGAAGTAATTTTTGCTTCAAGTAGGGTTGGTAATATGATGGAATTGTAATAAACTTATCAATCCAGTATTAAAAAGATGATGAAGAAAGGGGTTGTGCTTATGGTAGTTGTTTCATTTGATATGGTAGTTAAAATCTCTTGCAATAATCAAGTTTATATTGCAAGACCGGCCATCTTGAGTCCAAGAGATCAATTGTTGTTGGGCAGTGCAAGTATGTGGTGTGATTTATAAAAAAAGGTATACCACTATAAGATGTGTTTATTGTTAGCTAGGAGGTAAAGGTCTATTAGAAGGGCAATACTAGGAAGCGAGTGTATTTTGTGTATATAAGGCTATAGAGTAGGTTTAAGTGCTATTGCAACTCCTTTGCTAGATTCCTGTGGTTGAGATATATATTTTTTTTAATAGATAAGATATATTTTAATCGAATTTAGAATGTCATAAGTCTTTATTAAATACTCGCATCTAAAACCACACTACTGTAGTTCTGACAAAAATATCATATATTCGAAATGCATCTCAAGATTGATAATCATTCCAACTCATTTTACTATTATATATATAGTTATACTCAAGTGGTATGTTCTATAACCGTTGTTGCAACAAATATTTGCTGTCTTTACCTAATAATTTTGGATTTACATATAGGCAGTGTTGTATATTTTAGATGTCTGAGCTATATATTTCGAACACAGACATTTTCAGACATTGTTCGATATCCGAGACTGAGTTATGTTCGAATAACTGGATTGTCACTCGGACAATGTTCGAGTAAAATATTTTGGACTCGAATATATTCAGACTTGGACATTGTCCAATATCTGAGTTTTGTATTATGAATTTTCAAACACCTACCTCAATATAATTGGCAAGTGATTGAGATAATGCTCAAATGCTACAATTTCTAAACAATTAGCGGCATTGAAAATTATAATCAACAAATCACAGTAAAAATTTATTTATAATATAAATTATAATGAATTATTAAAATATAAACCAGTATGAATCAGATGAAAATATTGAAATGGTTGATCTAAATCTTTAGCTTGTAAACATTTTAAAAATGCCTAGCTTATCTGAAGTAACTACTATTAAATCTAAAATATCTAACTTGTTTAAGTAACTGAATCTTATATAACATTCAACTTATCTGAAGCTCTACATTATCACAGTTATTAGCAAGATATGACACATTATTACTTAATCGCTCAAAAATTTATCGAATCGGCCAAACAATCATTCAGTCAATCTTTTACTAGATGTCCAAAATTTATGAGAATAGCTATAATACAACAACATATTTTGGTTACAATAATAGCTATATTCAACAATACCAAATTCTTAATAATAAAATAGATATATGACATATAAAAAAAACAATAATTTAAGCAATTAAAAGATATGTAGAAAATGTTTACATTAATTTTGGTTCTATTTGCTGTAAAAAGTTTCTACGTAATATGAAAAGCAGTATAATTTTTTTTAGCAGTGACCAAATTACCCAAATTATAAAAAAAAAAAACAATAAATGAGAGAACATGCATGATTGATTACTCTATCAATGCTAAACTTTAGCCAATTACCTAATTTATTTCTATGTATAATGAATGAACAATACTATGCAAGTCTGCTTGTCTACAAGATAATAATTGACACTTTTATATGTACATACATAAATAAGAATACTTCTTAGTGCACTATATTTCATATATTGCTATGAATTCTGTAGCCATGTGACTTGAAGTTGCCTGTGATTATGTGTTAGGTAGATGACTCTACATAATGTCAGATTAGTATGAGACTTTGAGAAGTGATGAAATAAATACATGCAGTTATTATGTATGCGAGTTAGACATGAATAGCCCAGATGGAATGGTTTGGCTTGGTTTTTGTTATGAATATGGGATTAGTGATGAAAAGAATGAATACAAGGCATTCATTCATTGTAAAAAATCTGTAGACATATAACTTTAATAGAATATATCAAGATGGTTATTGTTAGGATACCCAGACTTATCAAGTTTTAAGAGGAATATATAATATTAAAGAAGCTAGATATAAATAATCCAAATAGAATGTTCTGGCATAGTTATTGTTACAAATATGGGATTAATATTGAAAAGAATGAGAATAAGGCATTCATTCATTGTAAAAAAAAAAAAAAAATTTGTAGACATGAATAACTTTAATAAATGTATCTGGTTATTGTTAGTATACTCGAATTTATAAGATATCTAAAGTTGAAGAAGAATATGCAATATTAAAAGAGTTAGATATGAATAATCCAGATAGAATATTCTGGTGTGGTTATTATTACGAATATGGGATTGGTATTAAAAAGAATAAGAATAAGGCATTCATTCATTGTAAAAAAAAAAAAAAATTGTAGACATGAATAACTTTAATGAATATATCTGGTTATTGTTAATATACCCAAATTTATAAAATATCTAAAGTTGAAGAGGGATATGCAATATTAAAAGAGTTATACATGAATAATCTAGATGGAATGTTTTGGCATTACTATTGTTACGAATATGGGATTGGTGTTAAAAAGAATGTGAATAAGGTATTTATTCAATATAAAAAAACTGTAGACATAAATGATTTTAATGAAATATATCAAGTTTGTTATTGTTAGAATACCTGAATTTAGAAGATGTTTAAAGCTTGAAAAGAAATATGCATATTAAGAGTTAGACATAAATGATCCAGATAGAATATTTTGGCTTGGCCATTGTTACGAATATAAGAAAAGAATAAAACATTATTCATTGTAAAGATATAAATAACTTTAACAGAATGTATCAAATTAGTTGTTAGGATACCAGAATTTATAAAAAACGTTTAAAGTTTGAAGAGGATTATTGACTTTTTTTCTCATATTTTATATAATACAAAGTCTCATTATTCCTACCTTAAGAGCCAACATGTCAAATTTCAACTTTGCCATTATCAATATTGTTAACCCAACACATTATTAAAACTAATAAGAAATCTGATAAAAGTAATATTAAGGTATATTGCAAAGCATGTGTTGAGGCATTGGGTGAGAAAGATAGTAAAAAAGGAAGTTTTCCTAACAAGACGGATAGAATAGTTCATCATCTAAAAAATTGTGTACATTTTGTGAGAAAAACAACAGCAAAAAAATGAGCAGAAATTTTTGTGCTTTCTAATAATGAAGAGATTTCAAAACAAAAATGGCCTAGTAAATAAAATTTTATATTATTTTTTATTCACTTTACGCTACAGTATAAAAGTAATATATAAAATTTTTTCATAGCTTCACCTAATTTGATATATGACACAGCATCCAATTCTTCAAAACCTTCATATAAAATTGTATAGACCTCTTGATGATTATGCAGTTCGACCATTGTCAAAACAAGATAAAGAAACATTCAAAATTCTTTTGCTAAGATTAATAGTAACTTGTGGGTGGGCTCTCAGCTGGGTTAACAACCCTGAAGTAAAAGAATTGTTTCAATTTTTAAATCCCCAAATCAAGCTTCCAGACCATAGAATTCTTGGTGAATAAATTTTAAATGCAGCTATTTCTAAACAAAATAAAACAATGCTTAATGAACTTAGTCAAGATAAAATTGGTATTACATTGTCATTTGATGGGTGGACAAACATGAAAAATGAGCATTTATTAGGTATAATGGTTACTACTTTGGGAGGCAAACCACACATATGGAAAGCAATCGATATTAGTCTGGAAAGAGAATTATACATTGAAGTAATTGAAAAAACCAAAGAAATGATAGATGAGTTAAAAAATATGGAAGTAAAGATCTCAGCAGTTGTTACAGATAGTGCTGCACTGTATGCAGCAGCAAGATATGATTTTATAATAGACATTCTCAAGCTCAGTAGATCAGAGAATAAATTGATTAAATGATCAAGTTAATGCAAGTAATAGTTATTATTTTTAAATGAATTTGATCATTAAATATTATTTTTTACATTATATTTTAAGTTAAAAATAAATAATAATTTAATTGAGTGGGTTTGTGATAAATATAGATGCAAATCAGTTTTTTTGAGTTTTTATTGAGTTATACAAATTGTATAAAGATACTTATCATTTTATTAATCTATATTCTGCTAATGCTTGATGTTATCTTAATTGTTATCAACTATACTAGAATTATTCAATCTGCTATTTTGTATGTTATTCAAGATATGAATGCTGCCAAGCAAAAACTAATTTTTTTTATTTTGGATTTAATATTAGATGGAGATTAAGGCTTTCTGAAAGAAGTATGATATTTTTATCTTGCTTTGCTCACCAGATAAATTTATGCATTGGTGAAGTTTTTAAAGAATCTACCGAATTAAAAACAACAATAGATCGGGCAATTTGATTAGCTGCATATTTTAATAGTGCAAAAACAAATATTTTATTGCAAAGCTGCAAGATCAACAAAAATTAACTTACAATAAATATTATAGATAGTAGTGCTAGGGGAAACTTGATAGAATAGTTACTATTCAGTAGCAATCAGTTTTTTATGAAGTCAACAGGTATTGAAGATGTCAAAATATATTACTTGGCCTTTATAATAATTTTAAAATTTTTTCTTTAATAAAAAATTATTTTTAGTATTTAACAAATATTATTAAAGTTAAATTCCTCTTATGCATTTTTAGATTCTTGCGATAAACCACCAACCACTACTAGTCCAAACTCGATAGCGAATAAGAGAAAATCTAACTATAAGTCAAGATATCTTTGAAATTATTGAAGCTAGTTCTTTTTGGACAAACTTAATGACAATTGCAGATATTTTGTACCCATATTGTAAAATATTAAATATTTTACAGCATGATAATGCAAGATTAATCTATAATGTATAGTTTTGTATATTTGGTCCAATTTTAGAATAATTATAAGAATCAACAACTTGCTAAAAAAATTTTAACATGATTATGTAAAAGGTGGAAAAGCTGGGAACAACTGCTTTTAATTTTATCATGCATGTTGTATCCAAAGTATTGAATTATCTATTTTAAAGATAAATCAATAATAAATTATGCATGACTAGGCAAATATTTAATTTATTATTATAAAGCCTGGTCTGGAAAAAAACACACCTGTATTCTGCGTGAATTTAACAATTTTTCAATGAAAATTTATCTATTTGATGATAAGACATATAACCATTTAATGATATTTGGAAATATTGGGAGTTTGTTACATCTTTAACAAAGGAATTAGAAATAGTGGCTTGCAGACTATATAGAATATGTGTCAATATAGCTGCTGTTGAACGTCTTTGAAGCTGTATGGGATTTTTGCAAACAAATCGAAGAAATCGATTAGCAGTAATTTGTTTTTTTTTTATTTTTCTAATAATCACAATACTTTGTAGTTAATTTTTTATATTGATCACCTGATTTTTATTTTATTAATTAATAATCAATTTTTTTTTTCTTACATCGCATTATTATTATATATATATATATATATATTTTTTTTAGTCATCAAAAGCTCTTGATATGTCTAAATTGAAAGCAAAGATAACATAGAGTTATCGTCAAAAGTCAGATTTCACTGAATTACCTCCTCCAACTTTTCATGAAGTAAATGTGCAGGATCAAACTAATGAAGATAATGAATCTTGTGAAATTGAACACGAATTTGAATCTGGAAATGAAACAAGAATTGAAACTGAATCTAAAGAACCTGAAGAACCTAAATTTGAAGAACCTGAAGAACCTGAGAATGCAAGTGACGATTTTGCCCCTATTGAAGACTTGGACGAAGAAAAAATAGTAGACTCAAGTTCCTTGGAGACTGAATTTAGCCAATTTTTAAATGTATAGGTAGAAATATCAGCAGATGAGACTAAAGAAGTGATAGATATAGAAGATGAGGATGAAAAAATTTTATCAGTTAATGCTACTGTTCATCCAGCAGTCAACTCTAATGCTAAATGGGATTTGATTACACTTTTTAATGAATTAGAATTGCCATAATTATACTTGTTCAATTTTATGATTTTAATAATTTATATATTTTATTTACAAGTCATAAATTGCATGCAGATGTATTTGGTTTTACAAAGCTGGTTGTAAAATAGGCACTATAACAAATATTTTTTATCTTGTCAAAAAGTTTTGCCTATTTTATTTAAATATAAAATAGTATATATCTATATACTTTTGTCTCTTAATCACAATGACTTTCTATTTATTAATGAAAAAAAAAATCAGTTTTAAAAGAATGTGGAATAATTATAGATTCTTCTGATACTTTATTTAATTATGCAAGATTTTTGAAAGTTCTCGATTGATTTAATTAGTTTTTAAATTAATTCACAAAATTCAGGCCTGTCAAATAATTGATTGTGATGGCAATATATGAGCGAAAATTTATAGTTAGAACATTGTGATTATTTAAAATGATTATAAGTAAACTGATAAGTAACTTATAAGTAACTCAAAGAATTGATTAAAATATCACTTTTAACAATAGTCACGCCAAATCTTGCATATAATTGGTCCAAAATTTTTTTATTCATAATAAAAACTGTAGAAATTGGATATTTTTATCTATATGATTAATTGCAATTTTTTTGAACTCAATTAATTGATTGGTAGTGCAGCCACAATAGGACAATTAATTGCGACTGTATACAGTGCTCTATATGAAATTTAAAAGAACCTAAGTTGATTCTAAATATGATATTGTAAAGTAGTAATAGTTAAAATGAATTATGTGTTATAATAAATTATTAATTGTTGTCGCGGATGATAGTGAAATCGGATAATCGTGAAATCTACGTGACCCGGGACCCCAGGCCTCATCATGTCACACATGAAAGATTCTGAATATCATGTAACATGATCATCATCAAAAAAAACACCCATCTATCACTATAGAGTGGCCCACCGCCATAGCTCTTCTAATTGCTTGCACCAGAATTTCAAGACCACATATGTATATACACTATATACTGTATTTGTACGAAATGAAAAAGCCAAAAAAACTGGAAGCGCTGCCACCACCTACAAGGAAACGACGCCCAACCAAAAAAAAACCTTTTTACTTTGTCAAGGTTTTTTTTTTTTTTTTTTTTTTTTTTTTTTAATTATGCCACCAATTCCAAAAATCCCAGAAACAGCTGAAAAGTACCAAACAATCGTCGAGTATTTCTGGTCAGGAACTGTGTCTGCTGATATTCAAAAAAACCTGACCGCAAAATCCAACTTTATCCATCGCTGCAAAAATTTTGAAGTTAACGAGAATAATGTTCTTTACACTAAGCCAGTTGTAAAGAATGGAGTGGCCAAGTCAGAAAAATGCCGTATAGTTCTAAAATATGACGTAGGAATGCGTGCTCTAATGCTAGAACGTTTTCATGATCAAGTGAACCACCAGGAATACCATAAAACTTTCGCTGCGATCTTGGAAAAGCACGTTGGAATCACCCAAAAAGAAGTGAAGGCATATGTAAATGAGTGTGCCACTTGTAATATAAATGCTTTCATCAAAGAAAAAACTGACGTAATCTCTGTAGTATTGTTGGGACCATAGGAACATGTTCAAATCGACCTAGTCGATTTCCGTGATTTTGTTGAAATAAATGACGGTTATTCATGATTGCTTATATGTGTCTGTGTATTTTCCAAGTTTCTGGTTGCTGTCCCAATAAAAAACAAAGAAGCAAACACAGTCACAACACACCTTCTCAAAGATATTTTTAAGGTTCTTGGGCCTCCTGTGGTCCTTCAAAGTGACAATGGTAAGGAATTTGTCGCAGGAATAATTACACAAATCTGTAGGGCCCTTAACATTACGATTAGGCATGGCAGGCCTCATCACCCTCAATCGCAAGGTCAAGTCGAGCGACTTAACCAAACTGTGGGCCATGGTTTCACTAAGTTACTTTGGGACCAAAGTAACCAACTTCAAAAAAAGGATTGGATAAATGTAATCAACACATTTGTCATATCATATAACTCAACAGTTCACACGACGCATAGTTGTACACCGCACAAAGCAATTTTTGGGTAGAAAATGCACTGTGTCTATGACACTTCTGGCACAATTGGTTAGTTTTAGGGTTGGGTTTAGGGTTAAGGTTAGGGTTGGGTTGGATTATGTTAAGATTAGATTAGGGTTGGGTTGGATTGGGTTATGTTAAGATTAGATTAGGGTTGGGTTGGGTTGGGTTATATTAAGGTTAGCGTTGGGTTATATTAAGATTAGGGTTGGGTTATGTTAAGGTTAGATTAGGGTTGGGTTATATTAAGGATAGGTTATGTTGAGGTTAGAGTTGGGTTATGTTAAGGTTAAGGTTGGGTTATGTTAACATATGACTTTATAAACAGGTGCCCTTGAGGATAACGAGATCATTACAGAAGCCGAAACTACTATAGAGACTGCTACCAAAATCACTACCGAAACCACCACCAAAGCTGTTGCCCCCGGAACCACCACTGCCAAAGCTGTTGTCCCCAGAACCACCACCACCAACTCTGCTACCTCTGAAACTACCACTACCAAAGCTGTTGCCTCCGGATTCACCACCGCCCAAACTGCTACCTCCGAAACCACCTCTCAGATTGTCATGTCTAATGCTGCTATAGAGCAACATATTTCACGAATATTGGAAGTTCGGCAGTCTATAAATGCTTCCCTAGAAAAGTATCATGCAAGAATATATCGACAGGGTAGTGTACATAGAAAAAAACAGCTAATAATAGAATTGAAGCTGGAACCTCAATTGTCATTACACCAGATCACGATATGAATAAACAAACTCGAAAAAGAAAGTTGCAACCAACTTTTTCTCAACAAGGCGTATTCAAATCGCTTATATCTTACAATCAAACTGCGATTGTTAAAATGAATGGTGAAGACGTCCAGGTTTTTGTAAAGCGAATCAAGGCTATACGAAAGAAGTCATGATCTATTGTGGCAACATCATGGATAGGGGTTTTTTTTTTAAAAAAAAAAATGATTTTTTTTTTTTTTTAAAAGGCGATTTTTTTTTCTTTTTTTTAAATAAGCAATTTTTTTTTTTGAGGCCGTTTTTTTTTTTTCTTAAAGGTGATTTTCTTCCTTTTTTTTAAAAAAAAGTTGATTTTTTTCTTAAAGTTGATTTTTTTTATTTTAAGAGTGATTGTTTTTTTTTTCTTTTTTTTTTTAGGATTTTTAAGATACGATTTTTTTCTATTTTTTTTATTTAAAAAGCAATTTAAGGCGTTTTTTTCCTTTTTAAAGGACGATTTTCTTTAAATTAAAGGTTTTTTAATGAAAAAGGGTGATTTTTAAGGATTTTTTTAAGAGACTTTTTTTGTTGCCGGGCTGATGTTTGGTGTATGAAAAATCCGTGTATAGCAGAAAGTTTTAATTCTAATAAAATAGTTGCATGTAAAGCTATAGGGTTTCGCAATATGTAAATTATATATATGACGCTTATAAATTCGGGATTTTTAGGAATATCGTATGCGTCACGTGATGATGAGGCCTGGGTTCCGGGTCACGTGGATTTCACGATCATCCGATTTCACCATCATCCGCGACAATTATTAAATATTTAAATATATATATATATATATATATTTTTTATTATTATTATTATTATTTCGCTTATTCATTCTTTATGATTATTTTGACCCAAAAATGACTGACTATCCGTTCTTATCTCATAATGCATTTGACGACTTACTTTTCAAATATCTTGACAGCAAGTCAGTTAATAGACAACGTAAAACCTTATTACATGTGATTCTAGCAAATACAATGCAAAGGATCGTTATTGGGCAAAAAAAAAATATTTGCTATACGTGATTTTGGAACACCAACAGACTCTAGAATTCAACTTATCAAAGTTGATTCAAACTTACCTGTGTTTCCCGTCTACAAGATATATGAAGTATTATGTAGATGCCATTTTAAAAATTCTAAATGCAAAAACATTATGTAGACTTTAAGACAATAATTTAGTTTTCGTCTCATCCTTTATATCCAATTTTTAATGTGATAACTGCCCTTCGTAAACTTTATCTTAAAATAACTTAAGTTCTAAAATAACTTAATTCGATGAATTGATTTAGAATTTATTTATTTTTGTTTAAGTTGAATTAGAATTTGGAATTCTATTACAACCTATGTGTATTCGGAATCAACTTAAGTGGATTCTAAACCCACTACGATTCTGTTCTCACGTACGAAATATATACACGTGACAAATTGATTAAATATAATTGGTCTGATAATTTGATATTTGTCCGGCGGACAAATTTAATTGTCCGAGTCCGAGTCCGGTCCGAGTCCGGTCCGAGTGACAACACTGCGTATAGGTGAAATAATGATTGAAGTCTCACCCCTTTCTACATCATTTTGAATTAATACAGCTTCAGTCATATTAATAGTATAAAACTATATTTGTCAAGAAAAGAAGAATTCGCGAGTCTTTCATTAATATTTTCGTCACAGATTTTTTTTTTTGCAAATATACATCAATTATCAATTAAATAATCATAATTTGTATAGTTATTAGTTCCAATTAAAAGATTACGGAGTATATTTAAATGTGGTCATATATGTTGAGAATTTGATTTAAAATTACAAGTTTTTATTTGGAAAACCAATAATATAAATTGTACTAATAAGTTATTTATTCAGACCTTCAAGCAATGGTCTGATCTTTAAATAAACCTCATCAGGACTTTCAGTACAAGGTATCTAAACATGACGAAACCAATAAATAGTGATAAGATATAAAATTGAACAAACATTCTCGTATAGTTTGGACTTTAAAATACCCACCCTATGAACTTTTTCTTTTTCTCCAAAATATTCGATTACGGGTAAACTCTCCTCTTCAAAAACTTTGAATCGTTTTTCAATTGTTTCAATATTGTCATCAATTCGACCGCTAGTTTCTCCACGCTTCAAGAGACGTTGTTTCATAACTTCTTTATCACAATCAAGAAAAAGAATGAAATGTGGCTCTACTACCTTTTTATTAATAAATTGAAAGAAAAAGGTTAACTTTGCTTAAGGACAGCTTTTTATCCATAACTAGCATCACATAATGCTACGAAATTCTGAAAGACAAAGGACATAATACCGACAAAGTTAGCCGGCATTAGTCGTAATGCTGGCCGATTTAGTCGGTTTTAGGGAAAATGGCCTTCGGGATTTCGTTGTAGAACCGCAGAAATTAGAATCAAAGAACATAAAACAGTGACGTATGGACGTCATTACTTCACTATCAAGATTCCAAATGTCTGCACCTGTAGTGATGCGATAGTGCTCATGTGACCGACATCACTACCCAAACGTTAACTCTTTCGCTAATGCTGACGTTATAGTCATGTGACCAAACCTGGAATGCCATTGGTACAAGTGTCACGCCACTAATGCACCTTTATAAGTTTATAATACTGCGTCAATGGAATGCCACTTGCGCCAACCACCCTACATGCCATATAATGGATTTATTTACATTTTTACAGAAAAACTCAGCCTGATCAAGTTTTCGTGGAAATCCATCTATTAAAAATATATTTGATTTGCTTTCTTGCATTTTCTTCGAAATCAATTTAACAGTAATTTCCGTAGGCACGATTTTGCCTTCTTTAATATATGTTTTTATCAAGTCACCGTCTTTAGAATTCGGATTTTGTTGCTCCTCTCGAAGCAAATCTCCGGCTTTTAAATATCAATAATATTATTATTGCTATTACAATAAAATTCCTAATCATGACCAATAAATGAAAAAAAAAAAAACACACCGGACAAATGAACAAATCCAAAATCTTTGACTATTTTATTGCATTGCGTTCCTTTACCAGAGCCAGGTCCACCTACATGGCAAAATATGAATATAACCAGTAAATACATTGATGCAAAAAATTTAGCAATAAACGAACTATAAACAATTACCCAGCACAAAAATTACGATAGTGCCCTCGGGAGCCTTTACAATTTCACTCATCTTTTTCTTCAATTTATATGCAAATTAAATTAATAGTCAACAGAAATAAGGTTGACAAGATAAATTATAATTACCTTTTTTAAGAAAAAGGTATCTTTTCTGTTCTGTGTAGTAGCGCTTCTTTATTTCGTTCTCTTATGAAATATAGAAACACAAAATGCACTTTTTATTGGTTAGTTTTTTATGATTGAATATGATTGGCTAATTATTAAACTCCTGTCTATACCTGTCATACGTACTTTTCTGCTCTGCTGGGTTATAAATCATGTGATATCACGGAGATTTTATCGATAAGTATATACTATTTATTTCCCGCAACGGCGGGAATAAGAGGTACATCCCCGGTCATCTGGGGCCCAGCGGGATGGAGATCTACCGGGTTATTTCCCCGTAGCGGCGAAATAAGGGTATTATTCTTCGTTTTTATATGATGTCATGACGGGCTTTACGACTCATAATCACTACTTTGATCAATAAAAAAAATC
>CAJVPU010001214.1:0-13590 GCA_910591775.1 Dentiscutata heterogama | reverse complement strand
AAAAAACTGTTAGAAAATCAGAATCTTTTTGGTATAAATTTTACTATGGAACAATGGCAAAGAAAAATAGACACAATTTTTAATAAATTAATTAGTTATGAGCAAGAATTTGGTGTTGAACATGTTGATTTAGCTATTAAAGAATATATTGACTCTGCACTATTTGTATTATCTCTGAACGTTGTAATTCTTGAACCGGGAGAAGCTCCAAATATGAATGAGTATGTTCACATAGCAGCAAATATGTTCTTAAAAGACTTTGATTGTATGGAGAGTAATATATTAAATTTAGCATGTAATAAAGCAATTTATCATCACATAAAAGATTATAAAAATGAAAATCAAATAGTGTATTGTATTTTAGAACAATAGTATACCAATAAAGCAATATGTAGTGCATTAATTTCTGGTTTTTTAGACTATGAACTTTTTGAACTTGCTTCATGTCTTGGCATCAAATTTCTTGATAAACTTGAACAAATTGCTGATTATCAAGCAACATTTCGAGTACTTGAGCTTATTTGGATAGCAGTTAGAGTTGCGATTCATCTATACATTCAGAATAAACAAATTTCTATTAATAATATTCCCACTGAAAATAATAATTTGCTAAAAGTATAATATAATTTTTATCAATAGGTTGGTTATTTAAAATTGCATAAGCTTGGTATTCATATGGCAAACTTCAATTTACAGATATATAGCTTGATGGTATTTGCTTCTTTATTTTCTGTAACTGGAAGAATAAGATATACTAGTGATTTAAGCCGGCTAAGGCAGCCGCGGCTAAGCTGGCTTGGCTGGCTAAGCCAGCCAATGTAATATGTTTGGCTGGCTAATGTAGCTAAAAATTAGTATATAGTGGATTCCGGTAAATTCTAAAAAGTAAGCATAAAATATAAGCAAAATTTTTGAAAAGTTTACGAAATTTTCCAGAAGTATAGCCATTAGCTAGCCAATTAGCCGATATCTTAGTCGGCTGGCTTAGCCAGCCAACTAAAACCTTACGGCTTAAATCACTAAGATATACTAAATCTGTGACACGATTCTTGTCTGATCTTCAAAAAATCTACAGTTTCTTCAAACTCTTTGAACAATACCCTCAGTCAATTTAACCCAAAAAGGGTATTATTTTGCTTTTAATGAAGCTCTAAAAACATTTGGAGTAAAATTTGTAAAAGAAAATATGACTAGATACACAACTAATTTAGATAATTTAAAACAAAACATTAAAGCAGAACAGTCCAAGCACGAATGACTTAACCTCTTGATTTCAGAATTTTCAGAAGATCATTCAGTAAGTAGAAGTTTACAATCTATTAAAAATCACCAAGAAGCTCTTTGGAAATTAATTAATGAGCTCAAATTAGCATTTAGCAATATACAACCAGAATCACATACTTTATTCGCAGAAACTACTACACAATTGACAGAGGATGGTTACCAACAAATATTTACTTGTTATCAAATAGGAATTGAAAGAATGATTAATATTGTTGAATATAATATTCTTCATACTACTACTTAGATAATAGAAAGACAAAGTAAGTGTATACTAATGCCTATAAAAGTAATAGAAATAAAGAAGGGTAAAAAAGAAAAAGCAAAAAAAGTGAAAGTGATAAACAGTAATTCTGTACAAACCACAGATCCTGTACAATCATCATCCTCAACAAATCCTGTACAAATTTCTTCATCGGTAAAGCGTGCAAGACACAACCCTTCGAATGAAGAAGAGGAGCTTTTGAAACAACTTGAAGAATTTGAAAACTCTGCTGAATTACCAAATAAAGTCATCAATGAACTAGCGGAAGCATTGTCTCTGCATACTGATCATTGGATACCAAAAAGAATTAAAGATCGGTGGTATAATCGATATAAAAGATCGAAAAAATAAGAAAAAAAAAACATAAATTTGAAATAAAGGACACATAGCTTTCATTTAATACAGTCAGACTTTTCTAAATGCACCTTCTATAAATGCACACTCTCTCTACATGCACACTCGAATTCTGGCCAAATGTATATTTAACTTTATATACATTTTTTTCTTATTATTTAAATGTATGTTGTTATAGTATCAAGAGCGTATACTTAGAGAAGTTTGACTATACTATATATATAGACTTTTTTTTTTTGTTCTAAGAATATTCTTATTTAATAAAAAATCTAATTAAAAAAAAAAAAAAAATTAATAAATTTTAATAAAATTGTAAATGAATTAGCAATTGATATGATCTATATATCACAAATCAGTTCCACATCCTATATTTATAATATACTAGCACCTGAAAGTAAAGGTTTGCAGAAAGTCCTCACCTAGACACAACTAATAAACTACTTTTCAAGCAAACTGACAACTAAACTAACTCACGAAGACAAAATGAATCAGCAATTAATATGAATCTGCATATCACAAAACAGTACCTCTTGATTTTACTCACCATGTTTATAATGCACTAGCACTTGAAGGTAAAGGTTTGCAGAAAGCTCTCACTTAGATGCAATTAATAAACTTCTTTTCAAGCCAGTACCTTGCAAACTGACAACTAATCTAACTTACGAAGACAGAATGGTTGCCTATCTTTGAAGGCATTGAACTTTGTAAGAAGTTGTTAGTTTTTTATGCAATTTATACTGTTTGATTCGTAAAAACCTCAGCAATGTTTTTGTTTTAATAAGCATTATTTATTATATTTAAAACTTGTACCAAATTTTTTAAAAATGCAATATGTTGATTTATGTGATCTACAAAAATCATATGATAAAATTTTACATGTGACAAATCATGTTACTGATAGTAAATAATAGTTTTGCAGTAGTTAAATAAATAAATATTGCACAAATTATGTAATACTGGAATTATTATAAAAGGATATGCTGTAAAAAAAAAAGTTCTTCTGTTACATAGCAAGAGAAAAACTTATAGCGATACATATTAGAAGAGAATCTTTAAAGTTACTATATTTGCGTCACACATCATATCTTGGTAAAATATCAATGGTACTTTCAAGTTAGGATGTGTAACACATACATACATACGTACTGTGAGAACCCCATAACACTTGTTACACACATCAAAAAATGAAAGTTAACCACTTTTATAGTATGTATGAATTTTGCTTCAGGGTTCGATCCAAATTCATAAAGACTATTCTGAACTAAAATTTGAATTGAAGCATTAGGCCATTAGGACTAGTCTTTTTTTTTTTTTTGTTGTTGTGAAGCAATAGGTAACTATATTCTTTTTTTACAGATAACAATTACATTTGGAGTCAGAATGAAGAAATCTATCAAGGTAGTGGCATTTTATTAATAAGTACACTACAGAATGTATGAACTAATATGGTAATTGTTTAGGGTCAGAATAGTCTGAATAGTCTGAATACTTGGAATACTTTAAAAATATTCCACTTATAAATTCTGTTTCAGATTTGGAACTAGGTAAAGTCAAAGGTCGAAATTTAGATATTGTGATGAACTATCTCAGATTATGTTAAAGCCCATTTTACTTTTAGGTATTACTTTGGATTTGGAACTAGAAATTCTTGAACCTACTGAAAATTCTTTAATTCAATCGGCAGAATTGATAGAACTAGATGGGTTTGAAACTTCGGATCAAGGTATATTTAGTTTTTAGATTGCCTTTTTTCTAAATTTTGCTTTCGAATTAGAATTAGAGGCTGATATACTACATATATTTGTTAATAGAACCAGATGAATTTGAACTATTGAATCAAAGTAGATTTCATTTTAGATTTGGAATTTGATGGTTTCAAGGCTAAAAAAAAAAAAAAAATTATGTTTATTAAGATAAGCTGCTTTTTTAATAGGTCCTTTAATTGGGTCAGAATTTAAAAATCTTAATTCTACAGAACTTTTCTTGTTAACTGAACCAGTAGAATTGGTTACTGGATTATATTTTCCCTCTTGGTTAATTGCTGAACATTATGTTAAAGAGCATGGGCAGCAAAGAGGATTTGCTATCAATTGTTATCAAGTTAGTTATCACAAAAACTCTAATCTATCTAATTGAATTGTAAAAAAAAAACACTTTCTTGTAAGCATGCTGGAATTCATAAGCCCAAGAAAAGAAAACTATTGGATCAACAACATAATAAAAGGTTAAAAAAAACAAATTGCAAGTAGCATGTTAATTTATCTAAGCCTGACAATAGCAGTTTTGTACATGTAACTTTTGTACAATTAGAATATAACTATGAATTGTCAGTTGATAATGCAAAATTTGTCACAAGATTCAGAAAATTTGATCAGTCAATATTAGCAAAAATTGAGTATGCAGTCATATATGGATAGTGTGATACACACACTATAAGAAATTTATTGCAACTACTGTTTTCTGATCAGCTTTTTCTAACTTAGGATCTTTCTAATACTATTCAGAAAATTAAACATGACAGACAAATTACAGGATCTAATGCATCTCACTTGTTAAAATTTTTATCTAATCAACAAAAAGAGGAGCCATTGATATTTGTACATTTATTAATAAACACAGATAGTGATAAATTATGTAGCATATTTTGAATAACTGCAAATCAGATTGAGCTATGGTCACATTATTCAGATATTATACTTCACAACAATACTTCTCAAACCAACAAATATAATTATCCATTGTTACTGTTTATAATTGTTGACAATAATAAAAAGTCACACTTAGGTGCTCAGACCTTTTTAAATGATGGAAAGTCATATTTAGATGCTCAGACTTTTTTAAATAATGAAAGTCAGAAAAGTTATAAATAAATCTTACAACAAATATTGGATACTATAGGTTGTGATCTGAAAGTTATATTAACTGATATGGATCCAGCAATGGAGGCTGCATGTAAGGTGGTTTACAAAAATACTTATCATATACATTGCATCTGGTACATGTCTCAAAATTTACCAAAATGACTCAAAGCCAAGTTCAGAACTGCAAATTTCAAGCAATTTATTTGTAATTTCTGGAAAATGTATAATGTATTATGTATAGATGTTTTTGAGCAACAATTTCAAGCTCTATTAAAAACTTACCCTAGTATTAATAGATATTTGCAAGATCCACTTTATTTAACACAGCATTCTTGGGCTCATACATATATAAGCTATATATTTACTGCTAGCATACAGTCAACACAATATGTTGAATCAATCAATATGATTATCTACAAAGCTGTTTCTTCTAGTTCAACTATGTCAGATATAGTTGAAGCTTTGGATTCTTGAATGCAAAAAGAGGCAGTAAATAAAGATTTTTTGGCATGGAAATACAAATTGATAACATATTATTAGCCATTTGTTGTGGATAATTTTTTTAGTAAAATTAATAAAACAATAAAAAAATACTTTTCACTACAAATCATTGCAGAAATTCATAAACAAATATGTAAATTAGTGCTGTATAAGTATGAGAAGTTACTTGTTAAAGAAGCTTTTAAATTTACTAATGATTAGTTAGTAAATACTAATTGGTAGTTATGAAATTAGTTAGCTATAATTAATATTTCTGTTTTATTTTAGGATCAAAATGAATCATATGAAAATCCAACTCTAACTGATAATTCAGAAAATATCGACAATATTGAAGATTACTATAATCATTGGCAAATATATTTAAAATCGCTATTAAATTCAGTTGAGAGAGATTTGGTTAAAGAAATATGGTGAATTATTTCTTATATGATACCAAGTTCATATCAGCATATTATAATACTTAACAATAGAACTCATTTATACACGTGTTTATTATTAGTTTTTAATAGATTGTTTGTTACCATTATTTCAAGTTAATGATTGAAAGTCTAAATGCTTTGTTTCACCCAATGCAAATGCCAACAAGATGGCTTCAAGATAAAGTCTGAACTTTTGTTGATTCTATTTTTAAAAAACTATTTATTGAAACATTATCAAAAAATTTAAATCAAGCCAATCATGTCTTTCAGCAAGTTGCATTTGCACCTAGACATTATGATAATATTCAAGAAGTTCAGACTCATCAACATTTACAAAAAAAAATAGAATATAATTAACTTATAGGGTATTTTAAAAAAGCTTTAAGCTATTTACTAAAAGACAATAATCAGAGTGGTTTAGATGATGATATATTAGCATATATTTTTGAAAAAAGAGGCAAAGCTAAATAATGAGATGCAATTAGAAAGAGCGAATGTTCTTAATGAAGATATGAATTTAAATAATATAATAAAGTTGCCAGATAGTCCCATTTACAATATAGATAATATTAAAGATCCAACAAAACATAAGGGTAAAGGTAGGCCTGCTGGTAAATAAATTGAGGCTTATAATAAGAAAATAAAAAGTAATAATGTTATTCTTTTTTTTTTTTTTTTTTTTTTTTAATTCCTATTTTTCTTAAAAGTGTTTAAAATTTTTTTGTTAATAGATTAAAGTAAAAAAAAAAATATTAAAAACGTTGATAAAATTTGTAATAGCTTAAATAAACATGTTATTATTACACAAACTTTTTACTACAAATTGTTTACAATTATTAATACTGAAGTTAAATCAGTTGTTATTACATAGGTAAAATCTGTTTACAGTATATAAAATTTTAAATCATTAGTGCATGACTTAAAACTAACAATTTATAATTTATTTCTTAGACTTCTTATCAGGGGTGTGACTATAGTGATTCGGTCATAAAGTATTCTTATATATATAAGTGCTGTGACCAATAACTTCCAAGTTATGTCCTTTAAATATTTTTAACTAATAAACTATTCATGGTTATACTCTAGATAGAACTATTTAGCCTAGTCTATACCAGTGTAATTTAAATAACACCATATCAGGTATAGTAGATGGCATAAAGAAGAGTATTAATTTATTTAAATTTTCAATTTGCTTTTGCCAAAATAAATAAAATGATTTAATTTTGTTCTGAAATTTTAATTCCAGTAGTCAACTTTTTTAATTAATGAATTTTGCGGTTTTGCACATTTTTATACAGAACATAATAACTTTTTTTAAAATTACTTAATCAATAAAAAGTTGTATTAACTAAAATAATATAAAAGCTTAAAAATAGCAATAAAGTATTGTTTATTTCAAATCACAGTAATCAGAAAATTTAGTATATGTATCACACAACATGAGTTTGGGAATGAGAAACCTTTAAAATACAATTTTTAAAGAGCCAAAAATTATTATAATGATCGATTTTATTGTGCACATTAATGTTCTGATGTTGGTCATGTTTTTTTCAATTTTTATTTTTTTACTAATATGTAGAAATTGAAAATAGCTTTTAACTGTTAATACCAAAAATGTTTAGTGCATTATCAAGATAATTTTATGGTGAAAAGTGTTACCTGGTTAGACAATTACAAAATTTATTACATCGGGAAATTTTTTTTAGTGCAGTTCTGTAAATTTTTGCAAAAAAATCAAATAATAAATCAAATGAAAATCTGTACAATACTTCAAACCTGGTAGCTATAAATGCAATTTCTGCACAAAACTTCGATTTCAAATTCAAAAAAATTTTGCAGGTTTTTTCATAAAAAAAATACAGATAAAATGAAGAAAAATTTTATATATAGCCATGGCTACATGTAGCCGCACCCTAATAACTCAAAAGTTTACTAGGGCACCCTGTTGTGTAACTAAGTAAAAAATGCACCTCTTGCAATTTACCTTACCGCAATAACCATAATGTTAATATGGCAGCAAATTTTTTTTATAAAAAAACTATATTGATAGTATAGCCTATAGCTACAAATAAATTAATTCAAAACGGAATTAAAAAAAAAATTAAAAATGAATTTTAAAAAAAATTAAAATACAAACTAGAAAAAAAAAATAAATAAATAAAGAATTAAAAAATTATTATAAAGATTTTTTTTTTAAAAAAAAGAATTAAAAAATACGAATTAAAAAAAAATAATTTAAACAAATTTTTTTTAAAAAAAATTAAAGTTGAATTAAAAAAAAAAAAAAACAAAAATAAATTAATAAAAAATTAAAATTGAATTAAAAAAAAAAAAAATTAAAATTGAATTAAAAAAAATCAAGATTGAATTAAAAAAAAATTAAAATTGAATTTAAAAAAATGGAAATACGAACTAGAAAAAAAATAAAAATAAATAAAGAATTAAAAGAATTATCATAAAAGATTTTTTTAAAAAAAAAAGAATTGAAAAATACGAACTAGAAAAAATAGGAATTAAAAAAAAAAAAAAAACAAAAAAAATAAATACACAGAAATATAGAAAAAAAAAACAATTGAAAATTAAAAAAGTGATGTTCCCTTACGTTATCTTGCGGGAAAATTCACTTGCCAATTATTATTTCTAAACAAAGCCTTTATATTGAGCAAATTCTGACCTGTAAACTCTTAATTCTTGGTCGGAATCGATAAAATTTCATGTAACAAAGCTACTAAATAACGAGGGGTATGAAAATTTACTATAACAAGCATTGTTATGAAAAATTTTTCTATATATTTTAGTTAGTATATTTCCTGAATGATAGTATTTACTTTTTTCGGTAAATCAAAAAGTACTTTCTGTACGTATAGTAGTTAGGAGACTACGAATAATGGTTTGAGACCGCAAATCTTGGTTCAAGACCACCGATATTGGTTTGGAACCCAGGATCACCACGACAATTAGAAATGTACGTATAAATATGGGCTAAGATAATAAAGAGAACACTCTTTCTACTCTGACTTGAAATAATTAAATACAGTACGTACCCTATATAGTAACTACCAATTTAAATAAAACGATACCTGTTAAATTCTTAATTAAGTGTGTCGTCGACTCGTATTATCCAACTTTGTACGTATGTACGTATATACGTATGTACGTACATAGAATTTCATTCCAGATTGACCGCATAACCCAAATACAAGATAGATCGACAACCTTAAACTTTACGGCACATAATGTGAGTTGTGATACTCAATAGTGATGCAAAATCCTGTAAAATGATTTAAATGTAAATTCGGATTTTGTAAACTTCTCATAGTTGTAAGCAAAATGAAGGTTTACAATAGCTTGTTTAATAACAAAGTCAACTAAGTTAGACCCTATGGCCTTGGATACAATTATCACATGGGATAGGGTTAAAAAGAATGAACATAAGGCATTTATTTATTACCAAAAAATCAGTAGATATAGGGAATGTTAATGAAATATTTATGTGTTGGCTATTGCTATCGAAATAGAATTGGAAATGAAAAGGATGAACATAAAGCGTTCATTTATTATCGAAAATCTGCTAATATGGGTAATGACAATTATTTCGTTTTCATCATTGATGAATGTTGTATCATCATCAGGCATCATTACAAGTGGCTCTCGATGTAAGAAAAACTAATTAAAATTTGATATAAGAAAGTTTAACTAATAAATCTCAATATAAGAAAGTATTACTATTTACCTTTCTTATATCGAGATCTATTTGTATATAGTCAATTGGCTTTAAACTATGTAATCAAAAATGTATATATTATGGCTTTCTTTGATTCTTTTGTCTTGCCACCTCTCGCTACATAAAAATTTTCTCAAAACATCGAAGTTTCTCATATATTTTATTGAATCAATAACATAATATTTCCATATTAGTTTACGCTTTCTTTAAAAATTATATCGGTAATCCCATCCCAACTTATTGTATAAGAAAATTTTAAAATCCAAACCTTTTCTTGTTCACGACCTAAAATAATTTAGTGTCGTCTCTTCCCTAGTCGTAACACTAATTTTTACATACTGTAGGTACGTACATTATTTGGCCATATTTATTGGAATAATTTATATGTAACGGATGCGTGTTAATTCGGAACTCACATTTTAGCTATAAAGAACATAATCCTAGATTCGAGACAAAATTTAATCGGTGTAATCTTAGTTTTAAAAAAAAAAATTATTCATCATGTCAAATGCTCGTGAAATAGACCTTCTTAATGCAGCATTCACAGCTATGATGCCGGGCTACACTTTTGTGACAGAAAAAGAATATCGCGAAAGACAAAATTCACTTATTAGGCTAGAAGAACAAAACTCACTTCTTAGACTAGAGGAACAAAACTCATTTATTATATTAGGATGCACTGTTTTTCAACCTGTTGACTTGTATGCATTTCACCAATGCATACTTGCTGGTGGTTATGTCGATAATGGGATTGACAAAGAGAACGAATTATCAATGACACCAAAATCATTCGGCATACTGACTCTTAGTAATAATGTTACCATACAAATATTTGTGAAAATGCTTGATGGCAGGAGTATCACAATTGAATGCAGACACAATGATACTATAGACAAAGTAAAAGAAAAAATTCAAGATAAAGAAGGTATCCCATCCAATCAACAACGACTTATCTATGCTGGTAGAACATTGGAGAGAGGAAAAACACTTATCGACTATGATATTACTAGAGGATGTACATTACATTTAACCTTAAACCTTTATGGTGGTGGAAATATTATAAGTTATTTGAGTACAAATTTTTTAGCTCCGAAGTACAATTTCGATTTTACAAATATTGATGATAAAGACCAAGTATATACTCGTGGAGGAGTTCAGTATCAAAGACCATGTGGATGGCAACGCTTTGCTTTAAGAGTTACTGGAAAATATGATAATGATAATTATGGATGGCTTGGTACAGATGCAAATGCTTGGCCGGTATCTTATCATGGTACTAGTAAAAATAACTCGAAATCAATTGCTGAACAAGGATATTTATTGAGTAAAGGGAGACGATTTAAGCATGGATATGGTATTTATTCAACACCTGAAATTAATATCGCTAAATTATATGCTAAAAAATTTGAATTTTGTGGAGATAATTTTTTGGTAGTGATACAGAATCGAGTGAATCCCAAGGATTTGCAGAAAATTCCGAAAGATATAACTCAAGTCGGTGAATATTGGATTTCCGAGAAAGGCGAAGATATTAGGCCATATGGAATTTGTATTAAAAAATTATTGTAAAGATTATATTTAAGATAACATAGTGATTTACTAGAGGTTGAAAAATTAAACCTAGGTTGTAACTTTTTGGTCATCATATAGAGACATGAATTTAAGGTGGCAAACATATATTGATGTTTATTTGTAACAAGAACGTTTATATTAACATATTTATTATACAAAATTTTCATTAACGTTTACATTTTCTTTTCCGTCTTCAATCTATTAACAAAAAAAATTTAATAAGAAAAATGAACGTGTTATCGAATGAGTGCATTTTCGAAATCTTTAATAATCTTCGAATTAACTACAAAAGTCTACTTCCATATCTTCTCTTAAACCGTCTTTGGTGCACAATTATTGCACCGACATTATAATTAAACACTGGCTCATACTTTAGATAATGGATTTACAAGTGAATCTCGAATTTCAATTTCAGTCAATGATAAATTAAACTTTAAACATATTTATACCATGAATTCTTAATTATAAACCTTTGAATTATGAAGCAATTTAAATGCAACGGGTTGTACATAAAAGATCTCAAATTTTCCAGACAGCAGATATACTTCACCTTTCTCTATAGTTTTAATATTTTCAAATTCATTATATCAAGATAATGTATATTTGTTCTTAACTAATAATTTTTCGAATAGATAAATTATTATATTCATTATATGTGAAATTTTGTTTCTATTCTTTAACGATTATTTAATTACATTTATTAAAAAGGAAAATATTTAAGAGGTGATTCGTTTTTGAAACAGTAAAAAATACCAAATCTTATCTCTTAATGTGTTATGCAGACAAATTTGCCCGCAAAATTTATTTTTTTGCGCAATTGCTAAAAAAAAGTAGATAGGAATGATCCCCCTAAATAATATTTAAATTAATTCAGTTAGCTTTATACAATACTTTGACAAAGTATTTATTTTAAAAATTTGGCATATTAAAAATTTTTACTAACTAAAGATTATATTTTCGTCTATATATAACATTATATTAAAAATATTAAAAATATTTAACAGTAAATAACTCTTGATCCGCTGATCCGTTTTGAACCATTTAACTATCAAAATAATCGTCTAAATGAGACAGTATTCTGAGAAAATGGATTAGTAGATCAAAACTTATTCAATGTTGAAACTTTTCAATATATTAATAATAATTTCAATATATAAATATAATACTTTTTAGACAATTTTTTTGAAAAATGTTAATTTTTTATTTTAGTAAAACTTAAAATAAAAGGTTTAATAATAATTTGAGGGATCAAATATGTTAAAAAAAAATTTAAATTTAAACCTTTAATTATTTTTAATTTATAAAAATAGATTAATTTTAACTTTGTATAAATTTACAAATATATAGTTATTTATTATAATTTATCATTTAAAAACAAAATATAAATCTAAAAGAATATTATATTAAAAATTAAATAAAATTTTATAAAATTTTTTTTTTTAAAAATAATATATAACTTTTTGTAGGAAAATTTGCCTGCACCTACCCTACACGTTAATACAGTAGATAATAAACAAAAACGGAATTTAATATCTGGTATCACTCAATAATTTTTGCAATTGTTACTCTAATTTCGTTATGATACGTAATAACTCCATACCTCTGCTCGAGACCAACTACGAGAATTAAATTTTTTTTATTAACTGAAAAAACTGAACAATCATTAACATGGCTTGTAGCAATTGGGTTATTATTAATATTATTTGACATCGTGATAAAGAAATGTTAAATTATTTGTTTTGACGTTAGTTCTATTTTATGTAGTTTGACTTTTGCATCATTCGATAGTTTAATTTTTAATTAATATTATTTTTTATTTTAAATTACGTATAACCAGTTATATCGTTTTTATTTTAACAGCTTTAGCTACGATAAATGTTAAAATCAATTTTACCAAGTGATAAACCCTGCCTATAAAACTTTAAATTAGCATCATTAATTATGACCTTGTTTACCTTATAATATTTTAGGTCTTTACGCAAATATAAATTTTTTCAATCTATTTATTTAATTTATATTGGTAAAATTTTAATCGTGTCCGGAATAAAACAAATCTAATTGGTCAATTAAGGCTACCTGACGATCATTGAATGCTACCAAGGGAAAACCTGAATTTTGTTTTCTAATTCTAAAAGCGGAGCTTCCGAAAATTAAGAATTCTAGGTTTTCTCTTGGCAGAATTTATTTGGTACTTTTTTAGTTCGAGTTAGCGTACTATATTTAGTAATGAATGTCTCAGACCAAGGATTGAGATTATTATATACAGATAGTTAATAAAAAATACTTAAAAATACAGTATGTAACAACTTATCGTGACTAATTTATAGTAATAGATAGATCTTCGAAACTAATAAATTTCGGTTTTTGATCTCATAGCGGTCAGTTTAGGTTCAAATTACGGTCCTAACTGATAAAATCACTTTATATATATATATTTTTCTATATAATAATGAGTAGTAATGAAAATTTTATTGATTTCATTTTTCAGTATTTTTCAAAACGTTAGGACATACAGAAATATTAATATGAGTGATCTTTTAATTAATAAATGTTTTATATAATGTTCTGTCTGTTACTTTAACAGATTAAAATTGGCCAATTTTAGGTTCTGTA
>CAJVPU010001213.1:0-13590 GCA_910591775.1 Dentiscutata heterogama | reverse complement strand
TTTAGTTTGTATATTTTTGTGAATAGGTGTAATTTGTAATAAGTATTCTAGAGAGAGTTGGAGTACAAGGTTGAATAAGGAAGAGATTTGGAAGGGTAAAAGTTATTTATATTTAATAAGCGATAGAAAATTTTCTATTTTGTTATATATTGTATCTAAGGTTGGTTTGAGAGAGCCTGTACCATTATAATAGATATCTCAATATCTGATTATATTTGTAGATTTTCTGGAAGTAATTGTTTGGTTGTCAAGAGAGAGTGGATGGTTTGATACTTTAGAAGTTTTGGAAGAAATATGAAGTAAATCAGATTTGGATAAGTTAATTTCAATGTTATTAAGTTTGTATAGAGAAGAGGCATCATTACTAATTTTTTGTAAAGCTTCAGGGTTCTCAAAGTGCCAGATAGTATCATCCATATATGTGAGTGGTGGAATAGTTATAGGCCATGGGTTGTGATTATTTTTGCTAAATGAGAAGTATGTAGCTCTTTTATTAGATTTATACTAGAAGGAGGAATACCAATTCTTTGGCAGGCTTCCTGTAAGCAATTGATATTGGTTTTATTAAAGGCTTTAGACATGTCTTAAAACAGTATCCAGGCCTTTTTGTTGTATAAAATGTAGTGTTCTATAGTGTTGTGGAGAATTTGAATAGGTATATGTGTTGAAGAGTTATTGGTTGCTGCATAGTTGAGGTTGGAAAGAAGTTTTTAGATGAGATGATTTTGTCTAGTCGTTTGGTAAAAATTTTTGTAAAGATTTTCTTAAAAGGTTCTATGATAGATATAGGCAAACTTGATTAAGAGTGAAATCCCAATTAGATTTTTTAGAAATAAGAAAGATATTAGAGGATTTTCAATCAGTTGAAACCTTTTGAAGTTGAAAGTATTTGTTTAGGAAGAGCTGAAAAATTTTTTGTGCTATTGGACTAGCATATTTGATGTGTTTATAGCAGGTTTCAGAGGGCCCTGCTGCTTTTTGATTTGGTAAATCTGATATGGTTTCTATCTATTCCTGAGTTGAAATATTATTAAGCAAATCATTATAAAGTGGTTCAAGTTCTGGGTGTAGTTAATATAGGTTATAAAAATCAGAGGATAGTGGAATTAGAATTAGAGGTTTTTCATCAAAGTAATTAGAGAAGTAGTTATAGATTGCATTAAGAATTTTATTGTGTTCAGTTAGAAGTAAGTTGTTTAGAAGGAGACAATCAATATTGATATTATTATGTTTTTGAAGTATGTTTTTATAGAAGATTTTAGTGGTTTTAAGAAAGGTTTTGTTATGATTTTCTATTTTTTGTTTAATTTGAGAGTAAAATTCTTGTTGATATTGATGGTTAAGTGCAGTTTAGATAGTTTGGAACTTATTTTTGATTTGTATAAGTGAAGAGTTATTTGTAGGGAGAGAGTTTTCAGGATATTGTGATCAAAGAGAGAATTGAAATTGGAAGAATAGTGGTTTTTAAGATATTGTATTTGTAATAGAGTAAAGATTTTTTGGTAGAGGGTTTGTTTTTAAGTTCTTTAACAGTGTTGATTTTTTTGTAAGGAATATGTTTTATAGCTAAAACTTCTTACCACTGATGCTTCGGAAGATGACATGGAATGGGTCTCAGAAGTATACTTTAAGATTACTACACCTATCAATGTCCCCTTTGACACAAATCTTTGGTCATATAATGCAATTGCAAAGGCTCTCGAGACCCTAGAAGGCATCTATGATCTCATCAGCTACAAGATAAATTCTCACAACACAAAACATAAGCTACGTGAGGCAATCGCTCTCAAGTTCACTTACCAGGATACTAGATTCTTTACCACCTTTACATGTAACTCTAGGACTACTCTGGCACATCAAAAAGAATATACAAACCTCTTTAATACTGCTCTTGCAGCATATAAAAAAGATAATGAGATTATATTTACCAACACTACAACCCATAACACTATTTACTCTATACTCAGGAAAATGCATATCTCACAGTATCTTTCTAATATCAACTTCTCCAAAATAACACACAGACAAATCTACAAAGCTATTCAATATGCAAGAGGATTCTTGCAAATCAAAAATACTAGCAAAGAAACCCCCAAAGAGATTAGAGCCCAAATTACTAATGCTCTTGAAAACAAGCTTATACCACTACCTGACACACTCGCACAAATCCCCAGCAAAATCCTGGAGATTTTGTCATTCAAACTCTCTATTACACAATGATCACACTCTAGAGCTATAGTAAACGCTCTAAGAAGAATCTTTAAATTCTCAGAACTCTCAGAGACATACTTTGCAAAACTCTCTTTACTTTCTCCTCACTATAATAGCCTCACAGCCAGCCTACGTCAACTATTCTCGATCACTCACCAATCCTCTCTTCAACACCTAGCTACATACAAAAGGAAACTTGCAGACTTTTACACTATTATCAAATCCCGGATGCCTATTTTGACTTGCTACCTCACAAAAAACTACTACCTACTACCTACCAAGAGTTTAACCACAAAGGCACAAGTTCTTCCCATTCAACCAAACCACTTCTACTATCCCACTTGCTGAAGTTGTTTCTCAGCTTAGAGAATACTACACCTTTAAACTGCTTCCTAATGACTTTTTTGCCACCATACCTCTTCTCCCAAAGGATACAAGCAAGATCAAAACTATCTCCCTATTCAACTACTCTATTACTGAGGACGCTGAGGCAAGAGAGTTTGTCAAACAAGTCTCTCCTTACTACCGAATTCTATTCCCAATTCCAGCAAAAATCATGCAGACCAACCCAACCCAATAAACCCTCTTTGCCATCTGCAAAAGAAATCACAGAATACCTTAATATTTCTTTCCCTATTACAACCCTACAGCAACTTATGACTACAGCCAAACTTCTCTATAAATACTACTACTTTGCCTAGCTTCCATCTGAATAAATCCAAATCGAGAGTAGCTTCCCTACCTTAGCAGAGGAAATCAACCTAGCCACAAAGCAAGCCCTCCTTAATATCCCTGACAATATAGAGGAAATTATCAATACTCTCTCTAAACAAGAAATCATCCAATACCAAACCAATCAAATATTACTTCCACAATGAAAATTGTAAAACAATTCTACATGATTAAGAAAATTTTTGACTTTCTATTAGATCTTCCCTCACTTCCTACTCCATGTTGGAGTATCTTTAACAGTATACTCATGATCTCATGCCCAAATACCCCTAGCATAGTCATGTCTTATACCAGTATCATACCAATACCAGAGGATCCCACATATGACCCAGTACTTACAGAAGAGCCTAACACCACAGTAGCAGATGTCTCTATCGAAAAAGCCTCATCTACTGACAACAACACCCTTCTACTGGACAAACCAACACCAATAAATACTAATGAATACTCTAATGAGTAATTCTCATAATACACACACTTCCACAACCTTTTAACCTAACGCAAATAACACACAAAACTGTGATACTTCTTAAGTTAATATATCTCAACCAGTACTACTCTATCCATTAACCCTTTATATCTGTACTCACAATGTACAAGACCTTAATACAAATACCAAAAAAGAAACCTAGAAGCACTATTGTTTGCAACAAGATTTAGATATTGTCTGCATTTCTGAAACTAAACTATCAGACAAAACAATTATACAAAAGCACCTCAAGACCCAGCTCTATACCAATCTCTGGTCCTGTACAAATAGTTATAAAGCAGGAATAGCTATTATTAGAGATGTTACGGTCTGGTCTGGTCTGGTCTTGGTTTAAAAAAACTGGTTTAGCATCTGAAATGCAGATTGAACTGAAGACTACAAACTGGTCTATTTGAAAATCTCTGATTGGCTGGTTCGATTTTCTAATATCTATGTCAAACTATACTGGGTTCTACAGATTTTGCTGTTAAACATATACTGTATTGTAATACTGTATTAATACATATAAGGAACTTCTACTGCTACACGTTTATATATTTTTTTTTGACACCCAACTCTAGATCACTGTTAATGCAAGAGTCATTCATTGGATTTACTTATTAACAAAAAATTTTATATTCAGTTGAGCAAAATTTTAATAACTAAATTTTTTTTTTTTTTAGCTTTAAAGTCAAGAAGGTCAAGAATATATTTATTTATAATACTAAGCACAGTAAAGGTACTTTATACATTTTTTTAAGTATTATAATTATATAACAATGCTTTTTACTTCTTAACACCACTAATTTTATTACTAATCCAGTATTTTATGCAAAGATAAGCTCTTTTAGTTTTAGGATGAAGCCGATTTTGAGTTTTGGTGATCGCATTACCTGATACAGAAAAAGCCTACTCGCAAGCAATGCATGTTGCTTGGATAGAGAGATAGTTGCGAGCAATTATTGAAAGGATTAGATAATCTTTTTGATGAATTTTCCACCAGAACAGTGGTTTAGCATTTTCATCTGGCAAAGAATGAAGGTAATTATCTAGTTTATTATTAGACGTGAATTGGCTTTGGATATTAGGATCTTCATGGTTAATGTGAGGTGGTTGAAGGTTTTGTGAACCCAGTTGCCAAAAGAATTGTCAAGTGGTGCTTGGTCTGAATTCATTATTCATATTATTATACAGTGCAGATAACTGAAATTGAGACTTATAACAATTAAAAACTTGATGAGTTAAATCGGTAACATTTTCCTCTCTGTAATATCACTAAAAATTTTAAGCCTAGTGCATGGATCAAGGATTGCTGACATTACCAAAGAGCTATCTATTATTTTCCAGTATTCAACTAATTTTTTATATATAGAAGTAGCCACATTACTTTGAGAAAACTCTTCTTTTTTGATATATATATCCAGATGCTATTGAAAACTTAAAAAAAACTGAATATCGCCATGAGTTGGATAAGATACAGCTGATAGATGCTTTGTAGCTTTTTCTAATAGTTTTAACAAGATTATAAGGTCCTGCCTGTATTTAATATTTTTATATATTATCATTAGTTTTATAGCTCAAACTTAATATTATAATAATAATGATTATACTTACTTGTAATTTTTGTTAATCATCATGATTAGGAAATAATTCAGCAATCGAGTTATTATCAACACTAAGAAGATTTCAGGCTAATTCCATGTTTTTAAATTTTTGTAACATATAAAATGTGCTATTCTACCTTACTTTTATATTTAGCTCTGCTTTTAGATATTTAATTTCTTTAAGATTATATAATACATGTAATTTATCACAAAGATGAATTGATGCTCTGATTTTTGTCATTAATTGTCGCACTTTATTCATAGCTAAACCAGCCATAATTAAGTCTTGTTTTGCTACAAGATTCAAGAAATGCGCCGCACACTAATAATGAGAAAATCCAATATTATCAAATTTATTTTCTAACTCTTCTGCTAACAAATAGCCACATGTTAACATAGCAGACTCATTATTGGTTGTAAGTGCTATTACTTTATCACTTAGATTAAATTCTTTAAGAGCATGACTAATAGCCTCTGATATATTGACACCTGTATATCTAATTGCAAAAGGGACTATATCTAATAAAAAATGCTGAAGCTTCCAATTAGAATCGATATAATGAATAGTAAGGCCCAAAAAGACTTCATTATCCAATGATTTTCACATATCCGCAGTAAGAGAGATTTTACCTGAAATATACTTAGAATGATCTTTAATTTTTTCGCTCATTGATTAAATTCATCAATTATCATATTTTTTGCAGTCTGTTTAGTAGAAACAATGTAACGAGGATCTTAAATATCTATGAACTCATAGAAGTATTGATTATCAACTATTGTAAAGGGTTGTTGGTCTACAATTAACCAAAAAATTAACCTTTTATCTTATTTTTGTTGCTCTTGTTTATTATGGTGATCATTTCGAAAGATATGAAGTGTAGTTTGTTTTTTTTTAGGCGCTTCTATTTGGTGTTTATCAAGGTGTCTTCTTAATGTAGAAACTCCAGTAAAATTTCATATACTTGTCTGCATAAAAGACAAACTGGTTACCCAAAATATTCAACAGTTTCTCTATTAAAGTGTACCCAAACAGTTAATTTACACTTTCTTGAATTATTAACCTGGAAAACATTACTGGTAGATGATTCTGACACTTGGCCAAAAGAATCATCTGCATTAATATCTGATATGTAAATTATATCATCATCCAGGAAGGTTTCTTCATTATGTTCCTCTAATTCAAGTTGGTTTTCTTCATGAATTTTATTAAAATGTGGTAACCAAAAAAAATTTTTTAAGAGCAGGACTTATAAAATGACAATTCAAAAAAAAAAAATGGGTCAAAATGGATTTTAAAACTTTGTGACCAGGTAATAACTCATTTTTCGAGTTAATACTAACTTGATCTATTAATTTTTTATTAAAAAACAATTTTATTTTATAATTTTAAAACAATTACAGATAAAATTTTACTTAATCTATAAATAATACAAGCTTGGGCTTGAAGCTATGTTAGAGAAAGTATTTTCATACTATTTTTTCTTTTTTTTTAATTGACTAACTGATTCTTTGATTACTAATTTTTGTCTCATATTTTACTGAGAAAACGAAGCATTTTCTCTATTCTCAATTCTTTAAACACAATAATTTATTGTGTTGAGGCTTTGGGCTATGCAATGAAAATATTTTTATATTTCCTTTTTTTTTTTATCATTTATTTTTCTTGATTACTAACTTCTGGCTCATCTTTTTTTTTTGTGAATTCGAAGTGTTTTCTGAATTAACTTTAGGTTTCTCATGCTTATATTCTAAGCCCATTCTCTTTTTGGAATTATTAATAGGGTTTTTTTCATTTTCAATTGAAATTTAATTAATTTTCTTATTTGATTAGTAACTTTAGCGCTAGTTTACAAACAAAATAGTATAGTTGTGATAAAAAATTCACAATTAGATAATCACTGATCATTATAATTTTTCCAATAAGAAATAGACTAGAAAAACTATGGGCTGTGAATCGATTCTAAAAATTAGAATCAATGATCAAATCCCCATAAGTTATTTACTGTATTTCTCCAACATGTGTATTGTGAGTATTCCCCTGATTCTTGTTTTAGTAGCCGGAGTACTTGTTTTCACATAATTTGCAAACAGCAATAAAATGATTATATGGAAATAAAAATTAATTCTGATTCAATTAATAATTATTATAGAATCGATTCACAGCCCTAGTTTAACATTTATCTATATATCAGTTTTTTTATGTACAATATGATTTTATACATTAGCTTAATAAAATAATAAGATTTTATATTTGAAACAAGTAATTTTTTGAAGATATAATACTCTAAAGGTAGAATAATAACTAGAGATATGCCGGTCATGTGAAATGCTGATGTAATAATGAATTATTTATATTATTTTATGTGAGAATCAATAGAGTGATATTCTATTTTGCATGAAGTATATCTTTAATAATAACCAAGTATAAAATTGTTAATTTAAAATAATCTGACCATTCATAGAAGTTTTCTGCTATGAATATCTAGACTATTATCCAATTTGACTATATATTTACAGGTGCATACTCTGAGTAATTTATTATATACAATATTATATATTATGCTATTATTTTAATTTGATATATAAATAATCGATCAATGTAGCTGATGCATTTGCATATTGCATATAAGATTATTACTATATGGACCAATTTATAGACCAGTTCACAATATGAACTAAAGACTGATTGAACCTGTTTATAAACCAGTTTCGAACTTAGTTTTTGTCAGACCATAATATCTCTAGCTATCATAGTCCATAATACCCTCACTCCACATATTCACAGCATTCATACTGTGCCAGGATATGCTATTGCTATTGATCTTTTCTTCAAGCATGACTTTAAATTTTGAATTATCTCCCCAGCAATAATGCATAACTCTGACTGCAGACCTAAAACACTTTCATCTAGTAGTTGCACAAGCCAAAGCATTAAACATTGCTACAATAACCCTAGAAGACTTTAATGCATCCACAGAAAATATCCACTCTTAATCAATTAAATTAAACTTTTCCAGCACCTTACATTCAACAACATGTATAACTTAGCCTCACGCTCTTACAAATCTGCACTAACATAGCATAGAGCCAACCTTAGCAGTGAAATTAACTTCATCTGGGCTTACCAACCAATCCTCCAATATCTTACCAACTATGATACAGATGACCCCAACACCAGTACCCAAAGTGACTACAAAATCTTCATCTCCTATTGGCTCTTCTCTAATGCAACAGAGACACAAAACATGCACCTGCAAATGAGTCTTCAATTACAAGACAATGACTCCCAATACATGGGAAAATTTCACAAACCAAGTCAGTACGAACCTACAACAACACAACACACATCTCACAACTACAACTTTAGAGTTTTTTGAAACTACATAGCATAAAATTCAAACCAGTCTTATTACAGCTGCACTTTGGCATATCCCAAACAAAAAGTTTGCAGTATGCAACTTCCACTATACATTTTTTTAGCTCCACTGCAGCCTCAAAAAGCTTGAAAACATAATTAGAATAGTAAAATACTTAACAAAGTCTAATCAACAAATACAACTATACCTACACATGACTATTGATGAGCTTAACAGACTACACAATCTGGAGATACCCTCTTACACAACTAATACTAACTGGATAGCAAAAGCAAATACTAAGTAGAAGAAGCTATACTATTCACACAACCTGGAAAATATCAAACAAACACATCTCCAAATTACTGAAACAATTTTCAAAAGATGCACCAAGCTCCAAACCAATCCAACCTCAATGCTCAATAGTATCCTGAATTGGTACAAAAATCCTGTAAAATTTGACAATACTAAACTTAACCAGGATGTTATTACAAACCCCACTACTATTAAATAACATATTTAACAGCATTTTAACAACTAGAATGCTACCTGTCCAATTAATGACACATTATTTAATACAGAGTGGCAAATAGAATACAACCCCAAACCTCACATCTAGCCAGACTGGTACCAAGAAGCACTTTCTACTTTCACCCAGGAGGAGATACTTACTATACTCAGTCAACTACCCAACAACAAAGTGTGCGGTCCCTCAGAAATAAGTTATGAGATGCTAAAACATGCAGGCTCCTCCTTCTTACAAGCCACAACTGCACTTTTGAACAGATATCTCCTCATTTATACAATCTTCAAACTATGGAGTGAAGGCAGAATCTACCCCATCTCCAAGAAACTAATTTTTGACAGAAACCTAACTAATACCAAGCCTATAAGTCTTATAGAGTATATTAAAAAGCTCTATACTAAACTCTTTACTAACTGCCTAAACAACATCTTATCAAAACACCCAATCCTATCCCTTTTAATTATGTTGCTCTTCTAGGCAACTCCACCTCTGTCTCAATTTACATACTCAACAATATTATAGTAGATACAGTCTGTAATACCAATCAACTATAGATACTTTCACAAGACATGAGCAAAGCCTACGACTCAGTCAACTTCAGCCTATTCCAAAAATCTTTATACAAAATTGGTATATCACAACCTCTTACTACAATTTTTACTGACCTTCTTGCAAACTGGTCCAACAGAGTTATCACCAACCTTGGCCTTACTATCTCCTATCATGTTCAAAATAGCATAGATCAGGGAGAAACAATTATCTCTTTATTCTGGAGAATCTACTATAACCTACTTATTACAAAAATTTCTACACATCTACCAGGCTACACTATGCAAACATTATGGCAAAAAAGCCTAACCTTGCTCTCTGCCAAGATGTATACTGCTCTATATCTGTTCTTGCATACATGGATGACACTATCTGGATTGCTAACACCAAAGAAGATCTAGAAAGAATTATGCAAACAGCTTTATCATTTTATAATATGGTGAATATCCAAGTTAACCCCTCCAAATCAACTTTTATATCAACTCAGCCTAAATGCCGATATCTCTTTTCTGCAAACAAACCTAACAGCAATTCCTCTTAACCAACCCTTTAAGTTCCTAGAGTGCTAGTTTACACTTAATAACAAATATACTAAACAAATTAAGCTCATCCAAGAAGAAGCCCTCAACCTAGCTTACATGGCCAACTTCAAAAAGATAACAGACAAACAAATAGCCTATGTTATTAATATAGTTATAGTCTCCACAATGTAGTATAGAATTCAAATATAGTTATTCCCCACACTACCTGTATCCAAATACTTGGTAAATACCTTACAATTGCCAAACACAAATCTCATCTGTCTTGATCTATCTCTAATAGTACAATGCTTTGCCACCAAATCTATAACATTCACAATATCTGGGATATATGCTTCAGCACCATACTAACAACCTACTTTTCAGAATCAGCAATAGCTCTACACTCAGTACTACCACTCATATCAGACTGCAGCAACTACAAAGCAATTTATAGTCAACCACTAGCATACTACAACACCCACAGCCTACTATAGATGGACCCAACAGATATACTACAATATCAAAAATAATTCAGAAGCTATGGCAAGCTGGTATTAGTCTGACTATAAACTCAAACAGAGCTTGGCTCAACTAATTCAAAATAGCAACACACCACTCAAGTCTATACTTACCAAGAGCCCCAAGTACAACATATTCAAACAATAGCTCTGAAAAAAATGTATTCTCTATTTAGAATAGTCTAGCTCAGCAGATTACAAATATCTACTTGAGTGGCAACACATCTCTCCCAGACTCCATCACCTCAAAGGAAAGAAACTAGACTAGTTTTTATTCCTAAAAAAGATGATATTAAATAATCTATAGCACTGTCTAATACATCTACAATACTGACTACTGGGTATTAACCCCTTTGCCTACTAAACCAATACAATTCCAAAAAGATTAAAACCATGGATACTTATCTATCAAAATAGCAAAATTATCATAGGTCAAATAAAAAGGAAGTTCAAACAAACCAATATAGTCTCTATTATACACTGGCAACACAATATAGACACCAAGTACTACTTATTATACCCACTTCCTCCTATTATATACAATCTATGCTCTGGCTACAAACTTAACTCCAACCATCTTACCAGCCACTGCACAGTCGAAGTCTCTACCACCATATCCACTCAATACTTGGGCAGAAAAACAACCAACAAAAACTTAAACTTAATGCTAATTATGTAGACCTGCTATACTCTATAGCAATTAAACATCCTATCTTCATTCCACCTCCTTCTAATATTAACATTATTGATACCTTAGTTTCAACTCTCTTTCATAACAATGAAGCATCCCAAATACTAGTACAACATGCCCTTAACAACATTAATATACAAATTTTTATATTTTATACAGATAGCTCAGTATCAAATATAGGTACCACTAACTGCTCTATGGGAGTAGGCTGAGTTCAAATAAATTACAACCAAATTAATAGCAACTTTTCTGCCAAGATCCTCAACTGGCCCTCATTATATAAAGCAGAGCTTCTGGCAATTCTATTCACTATTGCTACAGTACCTCACAATACCAAAGTAGACATATTTACAGACTCTCAGTCTATTATATCCAAGTATCACAAACTTTTACAAACCCCTTCTAAATCTTCCAAATACTTTAAATTTAACTACTAGCCTATTTGGCACACACTTCTTAATACAATTAAGGCCTTTAACATCCAGCTTACACTGCACAAAGTTCTGGCACACTCAAATAACCAGTTCAATAATGCTGTGGACACTTTGGCCAAAAAGTACCAACACCTATCAACACCTACCCTCTTGTTTAACCATACCAATATATACAACCCACTTTCACAATCAAGTGGAAAGGCTATAATGTAGAAAAACTAACATGTCTATTTGTTAAGAATATTTGCAGAGCACACACAATACACTATGGTCATCACAAAAATGCAATACTGAATGAGAAAACTATGCTCAAACAATTGACTGGAGCTCTACCTGGCTTTACTTAAACAACAACCAAAAAACTTTAGCTAATATTATATTACCCAAACTGAATCAAAAGAAGGCATTCAGAATCAAACACCTGCTTAATGACCTGCCAACATACTTTTACTTTCACTACATCACCCCAACAATATACCAGACCAGTACCTGCTTCTCTTGTGGTATACTAGACTTACCCAACTACTGGTTAAGCTGCCAAAGTTCTCCAGACCTTTTATAGATTATAGAGGCCTCTCTTACCAAAACAGTTAGCAAATGTATCAGCAAATTAACCTCACCCAATAGCAGAGCAGTAATAAACCTAATTAAGTCCTACCCATCCTTTAACTATCTAGCTACTCTTTCTCCACACACACATCAGTTACCCACTACTCTCAAAGGTCTTATCTTTACACAACTACTTGAATCTCTTCAGATGCTAGATCTATAATACAATAAGGCAGCTAACATTATAAAAGAGACACTACTTCTTGTATTTGCAGAAATCTATAAACAAATCTGGAAACTATACTGTGACAGATTTGCAAAATGGAAGAAACAAAACAACATACCATCTTTAAATGGTGCTACACCAACTGGTTTACAAGTCTACAACTATACTAAGCAATACTGAAAAAGATTTAGCTACAACTGTCTCTGTGATACAGCTAACTAACTACATAAAGACAATAATATATGCTCTACGAAAGGACTAGCCCAGCTAAAATTCAACCAGTGGTCTATGGTGTGGATTCAATTCAGCATACATACAAACCAAATATTAACCATTAAAATCTAGGTAAGTCTTGACCACTCTAATAGGTTTAGGTCGCAGATAACTAATTTAGCTATAGCTGAGTTTTTAGTCTGAGCTCTCATTTTTGCATATAGATTATATAACCTTTGTTTTTATACAAACTAAGTTTTTATCATATAATTACTTGTATAAACTACTCAATAAAGATATGAGCAAGGCCTCACCTTAATACAAAAAAAAAAAATAATAATAAGTTTTATAACAAAATCTTTTATAGTAAAAATTACAATAATTTATAATTTAAATTCAACCTAATTCTACTTTAACTATATATAATACTATAGTTACAGGTATTAGATAAGTTGTTAATAAAATTTTTTAGATAGAAATTACAATTTAAACTTAAACTAGTTTAATTTTAATTGTATATAATACTATAAATACCAAGATATTATATAAGTTCTAAAACAAATTTTTTTTATAGTTAAGATTATAATAATTTTAATTTAAACTCAAGCTAATTCAACCTTACTTACAAGCAGTACTATGATTACCAGAGTATTGAGTTAGTTTTGTAACAAAAATTTGTAATAGAAATTGTAATAGTTTATAATTCAAACTTAAACTAATTCAATTTTAAAAATATACAATACTGTAGTTACTAGAGTATTGAATAAGTTTTATAACAAAATTTTTATAGTAGAGATTATAACAATTTATAATTTAACTCAAACTAATTTAACTTTAACTGCATATAGTACTATAATTACCAAGGCTTCAAATAAGTTTTGTAACAAAATTTTTTATAATAGAGACTATAATTCTAAACTATATACTATACTGTAATTACTAAGATATTGAGTAAATTTTGTAACAAAATTTTTTATAATAAAGATTACAA
>CAJVPU010001212.1:0-13599 GCA_910591775.1 Dentiscutata heterogama | reverse complement strand
AAACTATGAATTTGATTGGCTAATAATCACGGGTAGATCTACAAAAATTAACCAATTAGACGAATTTCTGCCTATGATTGTCTTCCTGCAACGATGATGATCATTCTAAAAAACGATTAGAATGTAATGTCTCGTGTCGACTGTAAATTATGGCCTGCTCTAAGAACAAAGTTCGGCCCGCTATTCAATATCATGTGATTTGCGGATCATTTCTTATCACTACATCACACAAAACCATGGAGATAACCGCAGAAAGGAGAAATTTCTTTTAACTGCTATCCATAGCTATTGTTATATTCGCACAACAACTGTTGTCAATCACTATCTAACATTCATCCGTCCAAAAAATAAGGTTGCTTTACTAGACCTACCTTTTTAATCTGCAACTTTAATTCGAAAGATTTTCGCGGTCTATTTCATACACTCGATCTCGAGAGTCGTCTTCGTGGGCTTGAGAACTGTCTATACAGAAATGATAATTGATGATTCATCTTCAAAGGCTTTGAAGAAATATCTTAGTCATATACTAGAACCAATGTATGTTGTTTTCTATTACTTATGTGTTCTCTTTACTGCTTATGTTTAACGTTTGGCGATTTAAAACGCACACAAAGTAATTATTTTTTTTATAATGTTTACTACAACAGATGCGACGCAGATCCTGATGTCTTGGCTGAATATGTTATTGCTCTTTTAAAGCACGACAAGTCTAACCAAGATCTAAGGCAGTTGTGTGTAGATCAACTCGACGATTTTCTTAAAGAAGGTACTGTTAAGTTTTTTATAACAGTAATAGGCTCTAAATCGTAACAATTTTTTGCTGCGGTTTAGTATAATATTATCTCATTTCATAATAAATTTTAAAATTGAAATTATTACTGTTAATTCAAAAATGATTTAATTCACTATTTTACCTTATAGAAACGGAGCCATTTGTTGAAAAGTTGTTTGAATCTTTGGTTACCAAAGAATATCTTGGTGAGACAAGCGCGTTATCTACACTTAATATAAAACAGGAATCACCAATTACAAATACGCATCCAACCAGCAATTCATCGATAGAAAATAAATCCAATTTATCTCAAGATTATCCTACAGAAAAAGTTGAAAATCAAAATTCTAAAATAGGAGTTCGAAAACGAGAAGAAAGTGAAGGGTCAGATGACGATGATGATCGTAATTATAAGCATAGAGAAAGAGGTGGTGATAATAGTCGAGATGATTATCGACGGCACAGTGACCGGCCAACTACCAACCGTGACGATGATAGGGATTCTAAAAACAAGCGATTTCGTGGTGAAGGTATTCCTACCGGACCCGCTGCAGGAGCAGCTCAGTATAATAATAATTATCAAGATGATCGAGCCTTTAAACGACGGCGTGATGAGAATGAAGAAGATTTTCGGTCAAATAAAATTCCTCGTAATAATTTGTTAGTAGGAGCGGGACAAAGTCTGCCTGGAACTGGTAATGGATACATTACTGGAAATGGTACGGGTGTGGGAAGTGTTCGACGTCCAGACTTCGATAGAGACAACCGTCTAAATAGGAATTTTATGCCAATAACGTCGAATCCCCCGGTTCCCAATATAGGTTCTACACGATGGGGAAGCGAATGGGGCACCAACGGGATGAACGTTCCGGTAAACGATCGGTTTGACGACCGAAGAATGCGAAGCGGCAGAATGAACGACCGAAGCGGTGGTCGAGGTAATTCTATTGGTGTAAATCGCGGTGGCTATTCAGATTCTAGACCCGGAAGGCGACAGCGTTGTCGTGATTATGATGGTAAGCAAATAAATTCTATAATTTATTTATAAAAAAGATTATTTATATACCTATTATATCCTTTCAATTTTAAGAAAAGGGATACTGTATGCGAGGTGACCTATGCCCATTCGATCACGGTGTTGACAGAATAGTAGTCGATGATGTTCCATTGAATCGGCCATTTGATATCATATCCCCTATGGCTGGTACTCCATTGACCGGACCTGTAGGTATGATGGGGGGCGGTGTTGGTTCTAGACCACCATTTTTTATGGGTGCTGCTGGAGTGCGTAATCAGTTCGAACTCGATACTGGTTTTTGTAAGTTTATTATTCGAGACATTTTTTATTTATTTATTTATATGTATATTTATTATAATACGTGATATTATTAATTAAGTTTTTTTTATTATTTTTTTTTAACCTTATTCTTCAAATTCATTTGCAAAAGCTCAAACATCTAGGGCGATGACCCCTACAGCAGATGCTTATGATCCTGAACGAGCTACTTTATCACGTCCCGAAGAATTGCTTTCACCAACTTTGATCGAATCAAAAGAGAATGAAATTCAACCCTCTTCCGAAATTCCGACCTCTGATACGACCATTCCTCTGACATCACAAAATATTCCACATTTTCTTGATTCAAATACATCTCAACTTGCACGTGGAGCCTCATTTAGGGGGCGGGGTCGTGCTCGTGGTCGTGCCGGTTTCAACGGCAGTAACAGATTTAATAGTCAAACGAACAAAAATGCGACGTTAGTTGTAGAGAATATACCAAATGAATTCTGTAATCTTGATAAAATTAACGAATTCTTTAAAAAATTTGGTACCATCACTAACATTAATGTCGACATTGCCCATCACAAAGCCATCATTCAATTCAGTAACAATTCTGATGCACATAAAGCTTATAATTCTCCAGAACCAATTTTTGACAATCGGTTTGTCAAAGTATATTGGTATAAAGAGAAAGAAGAACAACCAAGTTCGAACACTACAACACAAAAGCAAGTTGTTGCACCACCGAAACCTGAAACTCCAGCAACTGTTCCTGAGAATCCTGCACAATCTTCAGCAGAAAAAGCGAAAGAAGTGGAAGAAAAAACTAAAAAACAGAAGGAAAGTCTCAAAGCAATGCTCGAAATTCAAAAACAAAGAGAACAGTTAATTAACCGCCAAATTGAAGAGCAAAAGAAATTAATGGAGCTTGCAAAAAAGAAAAATGTGAATGCTAAAAATCGCGAAGAAGTTTTCAAAACTCTAAACAAAGTTGGTGAAGACATTAAAAATGATACAACTGTAAGCGTTCGCAAACCTATTTTGACGGGTGTAGTTCCTTCAAAAAATTTATTAGAAGAAAAGGAGCGTGAACAGTTGGATAGAGAACTTGATATGTTAAGCAAGATCAACGAAACAGGCGTTGCGAATGAATCATCTTCGACGACTTCCACATCAACTGCTGTTCAGGCTAATTCAGAAACAGGAAATTCCGAGGTATGAATAGTTGCGTTTCATAAATTTAATTGTTTTAATATTTTACTTTAATCAAAGTTTCGTCTATTCATAGACAAATGCTTCGGCACCCACAAGCTCTAATGAATCTGTTTCATATCGTGGTCGAGGGCGTGCATCCCTTTATCGCGGCAGGGCTCGCGCCGCTTGGCCACGAGTCCGTGGTGGTGGCGTTTTGCGCTCTTTTAAACTTGATAACCGCACCACAAAATTACAACTTAAAGAAGTTCCAGCAGGTTCTAATGATACTATCCGTAATTATTTCCAGGTTAGTCATATGTATAAGATAATTATCGTATCTTTCAACTTTATTGCTAATTAACATTTTATTTCATTATCAGCAATTTGGTGAAATTGAATCTATTACATTTGCTGATGAAGCGCGGTCAGCTATTGTTCATTTTAAAACCAGATATGATGCCGAGCAGGTATTAAATAACGGTTATCTTGTTGCATCAATTTGAAATTTTGAATTTGATGTTTATTACCTATCACCTTTTTATTAATAGGCACTTGTAAAAGGCCCTAATATTCCAAATGTTGGAACTGTGCAAATTTCATGGCTTACGGAAGCAAATTCTGTTTCTCGCCCATCTTCTGAGGATACTTCTAACACTACAACCAATCCGAGTTCTAATACAGTTGACGCCCCAGATATTCAAACAATCGGAAATGAATCGCTTGCAAATGTGTCAAATTTCGAGGACGATGAAGATGATGAACGAGAACGTTCATGGAAACGTTAATAAATATATATTATTATTATTATTTTCTTGCAGAACATATTCCATTCCTGTTAAAATTTAAAAATGAAAAAAATGTATTGCGTAATCTTTATATAGTTTGGTTAAAAAACAAAGGATTTAGGTGTTATAATTACTTTTTATGTTCATATTTCTAGTGTTATTATTACCTTTTTTTTTTTTTTTTTTTTTTTGATTTGTATATACTGTCAACTTTTTTTTTGTAATTTGAGCTCGTAAAATACAGCAAATTGTCTGCCGAAAGTGCTAATTAACATGTATAAAGTAAAAGGATAATCACTTTAATATATTATTAACAAATTTCATAGGTAGCACTGCGGAATGTAAGCCATTTACTCAATTATGTATTGAATTATACATGTATTTTACTAAAAGTATTTATAAATATAATTACAAATGTTATAAAAAAATAAAAGTTTTTGTTTATTAGACGTTTGTAAGAGTTTAAAACATAAGTAATTAATGATTATTTTTATTTACTGTATTATACGTACTGGATTAATTTGGGTGTTGCTATTTATTTTTTTGCTACGTATGTTATACGTATTGCATTTTTATTATATAATTTTGTAATCGTGTTATACTGTATATAGTAAATACGTACAATGTAATTGTGTTATACTGTATATATATAGTAAATATATATATACAATATTATTAGTTATATTTTTACAGATTATTTAGATATCGTATAATATAATGAAATAATCTATTTGTAACAACCCGTTACATAACAACCTGTTAATTTTAGGGTTAGGGTTAGTGTTAGTGTTAGGGTTAGAGTTAGTTTAGATTTAAAATTAATGTCAAGATTAATACAAAATTGCGAGAGGGTTATATTTCATTAGCAGCACAAAAGAGATTATATTAGTAAAATTTTGTGTTATAGAGAATTTAAGTATAGGTTGTTAAGTAACACGTTGTTACAAATAGACTTATCCTTATATAATAATAATATATTATAATATATAATATACAGTATATATATATATATATAATATATAGTCAAATTTTGATATAATTATCATATGAGGGTGAGTCAATAGAAAAGAGACAAATCATTTTTAGTAATTTTTTTTAAATTTTTAAATTAAAATATCTCAACAACTATTTAATCAAAATTGTTAAAAATTTTTTTATTTTAATCTTGAAATTATATAGAATTAAAATAAAAAAAAAATTATTAAATTTAATAAGATAATTGCTAAGATATTTAAGCTTAAATTCAAGAAAACTTTTACTTGAAAAAAATTTGTCTCTTTTCTATTGACTCCCCCCATATTTTGTTTAATTTAAACTTATATTTGGTTTAAAATAGATGGATTTGTATTATAAATAAACCTAATATAGGTTTAAAATATACTACGTTAGGTTGAAAATAGACCTGTATTGGATTTAAAATAGACCAGATTGGGTTAAAAATAAGCTAATAAGCTTAGTTGTGTTTAAAATAAACCTATGTTGGGTTGAAATAAACTAGGTTGGGTTAAATATAATTCTAAATTTAGTTTAAAAATCTATAGCTAGTTCAAATAAGCCTAGAAAATCCTTAAAATATACAAAAAAAATTGATTTTCTGCTTGAAGTCGCTTTAAGTTGTCAATTTCAAGTATTGTAATATTTATACCCAATTTGTCAACTTTATATAAGAGTTAACTTCAAGCACAAGTTTAACTTTAATCACAATATATGCTTGAAGTTGCCTCTTGCATGAAGTTGGCAACTTCAAGTACTTGAAGTTGTCAATTTTAAGCAGTGTAAAATTTAGACCTAATTTATTAACTTCAAGCATGACAATATAACTATTATATGATAAATATAAATAGCAAAAATTCAAGTTTTGCTAAGTATTCAATAAAATGTAATTATGGATATTCCTACTACATGATTACAATATAACTATTAAGTGTTACCAAAAATTTTCATAACAATATTACTAAAAATATTATGGTAAACTATATGGGGTCTTTGCCTTGAAAATCATTTCTGATTGGGCTAATTCAGACAAAACCAAACCCATGTATTAGTTCATGTTTATATATAAACCTTCTTTGCCTTTATTGATTCAATAGTTTATCCAATAAACTATTGAATCAATAAATATAAAGGGGATTTATATATAAACATGAACTAATACACGGGTTTGATTTCATCTGAATTAGCCCAATCAGAAATGTCGGAGGGTGATTTTCAAAGCAAAAACCCCATATACTTTGTAATATTATATATCACTTCATTCCTAGTAAATTAAAAAAATAAATAATGAAATTGTTATTTTCAATCAATAAACTATTATAAATGAAAGGAATAGACTATACTTTGAGCCTTTAATTTTATAATTTATTTTACTATATGGGTCTTTGTCTTGAAAATAACCTTATGGAGCTATATAAATTTTATGAATAAAAATTAAAATTTTTAGCTATTTAGTTAATCCAGTTTAAATAATTTTTTTTATTTCATAGAGCTTAGTTGAGTTCTATAATATATATATATATATATATAAAAAAAAAAAAATTATTTAAATTAGATTATTATATAGCTAGAAATTTTAATTTTTATTTATAAAATCTACATAGTGTTACTATTTTGGGAGAGCAATTGCAGAGAAGCAATTCAATTTAGCTTCAATAGTAAATGTGAAGGGTTATAAATATCATTCGTTAAGGCTTAAGTGTGAGTTAAGATCATGATTTTGGTAGACAAGAATCAGGTCCTTACTAAATCAATCCCGATTTGAATTATGCACATAATTTAAAGATAACTTAAAGGGTAATATAAGTATGGCATTGGATTATAATATTAATGAGGTAACAATGAGTCAGATTCTATACTAAAAAAAAGATCAGATAAGTTTTAAGGCAATAATAACATTTGAGGTTAACAATAGTAGTTGGATAAGATAATAGAAAAACTAAGTAACAGGCATAAGAATAATACAAGAGTAATAATAATAATATGAAATAAATAAATAAATAAAATAAATCATTCAATAAACAGTTTTTCATAAATATGAGAAGTTGATTCTTATCTCTACTTTATCAAAGACATCAAAGTCCGAGGAAACTTTATTAATAGAAAATTGAGGTCTTTAAATACATTTTCCTATCCTATAAATTACTGCGCAAAGACTTTTTCTTTCTTTTGAACCTTAGTAAGACTTTTCCAGCAATGCTTCACGGGTTGTAACAACCCATGTTGAAAAGCCTTCTCTAAACATTACACATAATTATCATTTTAAATATTTGCTATAATTATTGTCCTAAATATTTACTACAATTTTTGTCTCAAATATTTACTACAATTACCAGTCCCTCAATTAACGAATGATTCCTTATTACAAAAATAAACAAAAGATAAAAAAAAATAAATAAATAAAATAGACTCCTATGCTCTTCTGAATTTCATGTCACAGAACCTGTGACAATAGTCATAAAGTCATTTTCAAGACAGACTCCATATTACTTTTAAAAACCTGATAATATAATAGTAATACTATTACATTTAATTAGAGTTTCAATTTGGTTAGCATTTATCTGGATAATTATCATATATCTTGATCAGAATTTGTTTAGATATCTATTTATTTTCTATTTATTATTAATATTTGGATAATTATCTAAATATCTGTTAGATTATCTGGATATCAATAGTAAATAAATATCTGAATAAATTCAGATATGGATAAATAGATATTCAGATTGAAACTCTATATATAATATGTATCTGATCTAATTTTCATGAGCTGCATTTGGTAAATAATATAAAAGCTCATAGTTTTATTTTCATGATAGTGCTAAAATAATTCTTTTTTTCTCAGTATGTTATATATTTTTTTTATTTATTTATTTTATTTTTTATTCTAATTAGCTATTCAATTTTACATATTGTGATAAGAAGTTCTAATTATTAATTGTGAATTGTTAACGAAAAAATAAATTTTAAATATCGCTAGTTGCAAATTGATGTAATATTTGATCAAATTTTGTAGATCGTAATTGATTGTACATAAATGTATGTAATTGTATATGAATTTTTTAAAAACTATCTAATCCAATTCGATGAATTTTTTTTATTTGAATTCTATAGATTCATTAATCCAAATAAAAAAGAAAATTCATCACATTTGATCAGTTAGTTGCTGAGATATCATCACTCAAAGTTTTTTTTTAAAAAATATCAAAAAAATATTTATCAAAAATAGAAGCTGTGCCAAAATTTTTCTAAAACTTTGAACAAAAATATTTTAGCAACCATTTAATAAAATTTTATTAAACATTTTTTATTTGAATTTCATAAATATATAGAATTCAAATAAGAGAAAATTTATCAATTTTATCAGGTGGTTCCTGAGATATCTTCACTTAAAGTTTTTTTTTTAAAAAAAACCAAATTCACATATAAGAAAATAAAGAAAAAATGTAGTAACTTCATGAGTTCTCATTCATTTGAGCTAAGATTTTACAGAACAAAGTATTAATATATTTTCTAAAAGTCATGTTATTACGCAGTAATCATTGATGACTAAACTTTTCAAAATCAAGATTGCTACCATGAATTTTCATCATATCAAATACATATGACTACATTCGATTTTGTCTCATGTAATATTTGCAAATACAACCAATGACAAATTTTTTTTATAAAGAACAATGTGCACACATATATACGTAAGTACTGATTTAACTCCCAGTTTAAAAAAATCAAAATTTGATATTAATTTATAACATTTTAAAAAATATTATTTACACTGAAATTAATATTATTAACAACTTGATATCATAGTAAACATAACTTCGTAATATTTACTAATGCTCATGATGTTCATACTATTACATATTACAGTAATATATACGGTATTCACTTCTTTATATCTAAATTTTACCATGCTTAAATTTGGCTCATTCGCTTCGCTATACTGTATATATTTGCTTATATGTATTCACAAGTTCTAATTAAATTAACACCGTAATCATGAATGACCTAAATGTTTAAATAAAATAAAGTTTTATTGTAAGTGCCAAAAGACAAAATAAAACTTGATATAAAATTTTTATTTTATTTTAACATGTTAACAATTTAAACATTTAAATATTGACTTGCCCTTTGCTCATTTCTGCGAAAAACTGATTTAACACTGATTTAAAATTGCTCAAAACTGCGATTTCAAAAAGTTTCTTTAAAACGATTGGTCTAAAAAAATTTTGTGATTTTTAAATGATAATTTGATCATCTGATTGATTTTTAGCACAAGACGAATTTATTTGATTGGTGGATCTTATTTGAAAACAAATGATCGTTAATGGTCCAGGAAATGCATGTCCGAAGCTAAATAATCGATTGATTGAATTATCAATAAGCTCATGATTGACAACCAATCAGAGATGCGAAAACGAACAGTGTGAAAGTGGTGACTAAATGTTCTAATCTAAAACTAACTAAATCACTAATCTAAGCACTCTAAATAATATATTCTGCAACTTCAAGACTCTAAAACCTTGAGTGGTAGGCTTTGAATAGAGGCGTGGAAAGATTTGGTCTGAGTATCAAGGTCTTTTGGGTCTTGGAGTAATGTTGCCGGGTTTAAGATAAGTATTATTAGTCTTGTTATACTCCAGTTGTTTGTTTTGCTTTAATAGTTCCGATATTAATGTCTCTTGTTCCTTTAATTGTGAAGGTTCTATCAGCTTCGGGGTCACGTATGATATAATAGAGATAACTGGCTTGATCGGTGTTTTAATATTCAAGTTTGATCGTTAAGATTCTTAATGATGTCATGTGTTATGTGATCATGATTTCAGTGGTGATCGGTGATAGGGCTAGTGCCAATTTGCAATAGCATAATATGCGCATAAATTGAATTTAGCATATGCGATAGCATATTGGCAGATCAGAGCTAATTTCGCATAATTAATAGAGCATAATCTGTGCATAAAATTGTATAGTTAACGTGGTTTAGAACTATGAACAAAAATAGATAAGTAATTAAAGTAGTTAAATATGAAAGAACAGGTAAAACCTGCTATATAGATTAGATAAACTGTTTAATTATTTTCTTTCATATAAAGATACTAGTCACAAGTTAGACTTCATCCTAAAAAAAGAAATATAAGCGTGAAAATTTGAAATTATATGTGGTAAATTCATGAGAGAACAATAAAACAAAAGTTAGTAATTGAATAGAATAAAGAAAAAATTATATAAGTATACTCATTGTCAAGTAAAACCTCATGTTATTCACATTGTAAAATAGATAAAATAAAGGCAAATTTATATATTTCTTATTTATTATAATATAAAAAGATACTTTTTTTTGTTTTTTTTTGTTTTTTTTTTATAAATTTTAATGATGGTTTCTCCTGATGAGTGTAGACTTGAAAATGCAGAATATAAAAAAAATTTTTATGTGGATGGCCAAAAACTGGTTTGTACATTTTGTCAACATGTTGTAGACCACACAAAAAAATCTACATTAACTCACATTTAAAATCTGATAAACATAAAGGTAATATTATTAAAACAGAAAAATTAAAATTGACTCACCAAACAACTCCTGATACAGCTAGTATTAGTTCAAATAAATGAGAGCTTATAAATATAGCTTTAGTAAATGCATTTACTAAAGCTGATATTCCTTTATATAAAGTTGATAAGCTTAAAGATTTTTTTTTAGAAAATTGTAGAAATGGTAATTATGCACATTTTATCCTGTCAAAATTTTATTATTATTTTTTTTTATAGTGCATGTATTAATATGCATGATTCGAAAATGCATAAAATGTGCATTTATATACCTGTTTCGAATTATGCACATTTTATATTATCTCTATTATTTAATATATTCTATTCAACAATTTAATTTATATAATTAATTTTTATTTAGGCAGTTCTATTGCAAGCTCAAAACAACTTCATATTAAATACTTACCAAAGATGTTCAAAATAGAAGTATTAAAATTACAAGATCTTTTAAGAGACAAATGAATTTCTATTACTATTGACAAAACTACAGATACATGTAGCAGAGCAGTTATTATATATTATTCAGTTTTAATAACCAAACCAAACTTGTCAAAACTGAATTTATTACTACTATAGATAGCACATTAGTTGCTCGATTAGTTATAAAAACTTTACAATATTATAATATTTTATTTAAAAATCTTGTTTTTTTTATTACTAATAATGCAGCATACATGCTAAAAACATTTTAAATTATATCTTTATTAATTCTGCAAATAAGACATAATCATTGCTTAGCCCACATTTTAAATTTAGTTAGAGAGACATAGGTTCAATATAAAAATTTTTAATTTTTGGTTAATGTTATTAAAAATATCAAAGCAATATTTATTTATTGCCCAGCTCATAAAAGGCGTTAGATTAGTTTTTTAAAATCTAACTCTTTATTAAATAATGATAATCAAATTACTTTATCACTATTACTTGTTAAAACATGGTGGAATAGTTGGTTTAAATTTGTTTTTTGAATTAATCAAAATATTAACCAATTACATTCATTTTATTTCAAGGAAGAACAGGTTAATAATGAAAGTAAAGTGATTCAAGAATTGGCAACTATTTTTAATGATTACACAAATGCTTTTATCTTTGAAGTTTTAACTATGTTTATATTATTTAATGCAACACAGTAAGATTATTGTTTTGCTTATAAAAAAAAATTAATCTAACCTTATTTTATTTTAGCCTTGTAGAGGATCTTGAGTTTTTTGAAACTAGAAATAAACCTGTCACACTATTTGTAACACAACATTTAATGCATCTTGAAGCTTCATTACAATTGAGTATTATTGAACTCCTATTAGTCAAGAAATAAAATCTAAATTTGAATATAATCATTTTGAGATGGAATCATATGTTATAATGTTTTGTGAAACATATCAATTAGCACTCAACAAGTTCAAAAAACATATCGATCAACTTCCTGCATTACCCTTATTTAAAGTGATTCAATGCTTTGATCCACGATTTATTTATATTCAACAATGTCGTCAAAATATTTCTTTATATTCAGAAATTCCAGAATTTAAATTACCAAATAATCAGATTATTCAAGAGTGGGGAATTTATTGCGGATTAACCGAAGATTTTTCTAATACTGAAAATTTGGATTTAGATATTTATTAGAAAGAAAAAACCCAAAGCTTACCTAGCCTTAGATTACATTTGGCTCTTAGTATCTGGTGTAGATGTAAAACAAAGCTTTTCCATATATAAAAACATTCTTGCTGATAATCGATATTCACTTTTTGAAACATCTATTGTGGCATTGGATTTTATGTATTTCAATAACCGTGCAGAAGAATAATTCAATAATAGACAAGTGAAAACAGTATTATATTCTGTAAGTATAAACTTTATTTATTTATAAAATTGTTGTTTTGTGGCTTTTTATTTGGCTTTTATAGCTCTATAGCAGATATTCTCACATATTTGTTTTAATTATTAGCAGTTTTGGTTATGAATACAAAAAAACATTAACATAAAGCAAAAAAATATGATCAAATATATTATATTTTTTAGAATTCAATAGCGATAAGCTTTTTTTTGTTTTTTTTTTATTTTATTGTAATTCACATAAATCTGTTTGTAAAGCAGGCAGAATTTGGAGTCTGTTGTAGCAGAAAATAGTAAGCACTAGTTATGATATGTTTATCATGTGATTATTGATTACTGAGTTTAGTATTCTTTAAGTGCTCTATTAATTATACAAAATTAGCTCTGATCTGCTAATATGCTATTGCATATGCTATTGCGATAAAATTCAATTTATGTGCATATTATGCTATTGCAAATTGGCGCTAGCCCTAATCATGACGTCATTTGTTTACTAGAACTAAACAAACTGGCCTAAACTAACCCCTACCCTAACCCTAAACTAACTCTAACCTAGGCTGAGTGATTGTCATATGATACTGTAATGATTACTGAGTTCAGTGTTCTTTAATCTTTTTGAAATTGTTTCTATCAACCTCATTTCTTTCTTTTATGAGTTAAATCTATAGAATTAAAATTGTTAATAAATTTATAAAATAGAAATATGTATAATATAAATATATAAAAATTACCTTTTTGTGTGTATATCTAAATTGGTGTATAGCTCTCCAAATTGATGTTATGTCCCAACCAAAGCTCCATCTTGGATTGTAATTCATACAAATATCAGTCAGGTTTTCTTTCATTAGTTTAAGATATTTTATATCATTTATGTTTAGAAAACATGGTTTTCTTGGAAGTGATGAAAGTTTTTTAATATAGCAATATCTGAAAACACACAAGAACCCAACTTATCCCTTAGTCCGTATTTGGGGCAAATTTGCCTCAAATTTTTGGTTCCTGGCAAATTGTCCACACTACCATTAAAATTTACTATAAGTACCCCCTATTGTTTGTGGCACAGTGTATGCACATGTATGTAACTGCTACACTTGTTTTGATGTATCTTTGCCACAAACAAAAACAATAAGGTTCAACGAACTTTTAAAATGTTCTTTGAATAAAAGATCAACACTTTTAATTCTCTAAAT
>CAJVPU010001211.1:0-13605 GCA_910591775.1 Dentiscutata heterogama | reverse complement strand
ATCTAATTATTTTTCCTAAAGAGGAAAGAATTAATAATACAATACACTCATCTCAAGCTCCCTTTAAGCAACTCAAGCGCCTAGTTGAATAATAAAATTTTTCTTTTTATACACGTTAAAGTACTTTTTAATTTTGTGATCTTTCAAAGCCTACCAACTAAATACATTGAAAAAACAAAGTAGCAAGAAAAGCTCTCAAAGACCTACATTTAATAAAAATAATCAGAATATTCAAGAAGTTATTTTAGAAACAAATTTTATAAAAGATCGAAGATATCTTATGATCTAGTAGGTAAGATTTAATAATTATTATATCATTAGATTCGTCTCATTGATATGAAACAAAATGGTATAAGATTCACCAAATATTAACTGCTAGTTCGTGAAATCTTCTTGATTTGTAAATAAAAATCTTTCGTGCTGTTGGATGTGCAAATCAATTTTAATTATTTTCGTGAGTAACACAAAAAGTGCTAAAAATTACCTTTGCGTAAGTAGATTTTTTTTTGTGTAGAAGTTCTATAAGTAAATGCACAAGTGTGCAATTAAATTTAAATAAGGAGTTGCACAAAAAATAACGTATAAGAAAAATTATAAAATATAAAATATAAGATAGTCCGAAATGTTTCAAAAGGAAAATGGATTAACATAAAATACGAGCAAGGTTGAGTTTAAATTTGAGAAAAACCAAAATATATGACATATTTGGTATAGTAATTTTATAAAGTTTGTATCATTCAGAGATAGTAAATATGTGCATATAAAAAATAAAATTTATATGCACATATGATGCAACCGGCAGTTGGTTTGTGCAATCAAAACCTATGATACAACTGCATTTGTACATGTAGGTTTCGATCTGATTTTTAAACACTGAACAAACCCCAAAAAGAACATTCAATTTTATAAATAACTAAGTACATAAAAGATAGAGTTTAGGTTTAGGGGTTAGCATTAGAAGCTATAGCGATAGATGTCATTTATTATATGTAAAATTTCTCTCGAGTCATTTTATTTAGCCCAACAGGTCGATTTTAACATTAATTTTCGAGTATTTCGCTTTCTTCTTCGCACGTGTTCGGAATCTATGGCGGGCTGGTATATCTGAAATCTGTTCCAAGCATTACAATCAATTAGCAGCATGTATTAGTTTATATTTGTTGGTTTTCCGATATGATTATCATATTATGTATTTATTACTATATTCGGGGAACAACGGTTGATGAAGTTAGTAGTTTTATTTGCATGTATGAATTCTATGTTGGGTTATGCAGATTCTATGATAAAGATAAATTTTTTTACCTTTTAAAATTATTCTAGATTTTAACCCTAACATCAATAAATAGTTATATAGTAAAATTGAATAAGAAAAGCTTTTTATTAGAGCATCAAAGGTGGTTTTTTATGCGGATTTTTGGAAGATAAGTGATCTTCAAAAGGAATATTTGGATTAATCATATTATATCTTATTTTTTAATATAATTTAGAGGTTTGTATTAGGTTTATAGTCTAGCTCATCTTGCAAAATAAGTGGATTAGGCAAAATTTAGCAGCTAAATTTTATAAATAGAAGCTAGACTAGATTAAATATTATAAAACTTAAAAAAATATTTATAATATTTATAGTTTAAATTATATATAAGATTTCACTAATAAATAATATCAATAAAAAACCAAAATGCAGGAATTGACTGTGTGAACGTGGGTCAAGTTTACTTAACATCACCCAGATAAAAAGATAGTTTTTACACTACTAATTAGTACAGGATGAATAAATTGCTAAAGCTACTAAATTAATAAATTCCTTTAGTGTCACTATGTAGTTCGATTAGTTGACTTATTGAACCACATTAGCTAAATTTGGTAAGTGTTATGCAACGCAATACATTTCATCAATAAATTTGATGGTTTCGTTTGTAACATACTGTATTAACACATTTTTTCTTGAGAAAAGATGTCAATTTATAATAATATATTCGAAAAGCAGCCAAAACAAATTGACAGCCTATCGGATATTACTCAACTAGCTGACAATGTTAACCAATTGAATTTAGAAGATAACAAGTCACAAGATTTCTTAATGAAATTATTGAAGAAATGTGTAATATGTATATGCGATAAAGAAAGATTGAAAGGTCAAAGCCTCCGTTCAATTCTTGACACATTAGAGCAAATTCTAGTAAACAAAAAGCAAAGTCCAGATGATATTATCAATTTTTGCTTAAAAGATCATGCCAAAAAATTTTCAGATCACGATAGGTGGCCAATTAAAATCGAGAATCTGCCGTGCAGATTACTACTAAATTTGAAAACGTACTTACGTGAAAAGAACAGGAGGAAACGTTGTTGTTACACAAATGATTTACACACGGTGTGAAACACATAAAAAAATTATTTTACAATACTTGATCAGTCTTGATCAGTCCGCTAGTACATGTTATGATTATAATCCAACACCATTTTTTATTATAATAAAATGGTGTTGGATTATAATCATAACATGTACTAGCGGACTGATCAAGACTGATCAAGTATTGTAAAATAATTTTATTATGTGTTTCACACCGTGTGTAAATCAGCTGTGTAACAACAACGTTACTGCAAAGCCATAGAAAATATTTGTGTAACAATCGGCTACGTATATAATTTGTCGCAGATCATCGGACTAAATGAACAAACTCAATACGTAGTTTGAAATTTAAATTATGTCTGATGAAAATCGCTTACCAAATATTTACAATAATTCATCTTTAGAATGTTTAACAAAAAGCATTATTTATGATAATAAAAATCAAAATTTTAATACTTTAAAACGAGCAGACTTATCATTGCCTGATTCACAAGATTTTCTAAATAGAACCGTCGAAGAATTGTGTGAATTATATAATAAAGAAGTTATGAAAGGAAATTATGGAGATTCAATTCTTCACTCAATAGATCAGTATTTAACAAATAAGCAACAAAAACCAGAAGAAATAATTAAATTATGTTTAAATAATCAAACAAATCCTATTATTCAAAATAATTCTAATATTCAAAATATTTTTTCATGTTTCTATCAATATGGAAAATGGATTAAAAATGATGATTATCAAGCATTTATTCATTGTCAAAAATCGGCCGAGATGGGAAATTCTATTGGATTATGTAATATTGGCTTTTGTTATCAATTTGGAATTGGAGTTGAAAAAGATGACAATAAAGCGTTTATTTATTATCAAAAATCAGCAGAAATGGGTGATCCATATGGTATTAATTCACTTGGTGATTGTTATCGAGATGGAATTGGAGTTAAAAAAAATAAAAATAAAGCATTAATTTATTATCAAAAATTAGCAGAATTAGGTTATGCGATAGGAATGAACAGTCTAGGATATTGTTATCTTAATGGAATTGTAGTTGAAAAGGATGAATGTAAAGCGTTCATTTATTTTCAAAAATCTGCTGATATGGATAATTCTAGTGGAATGCATAATCTTGGATTTTGTTATGAAGATGGGATTGGTATTGAAAAGGATGAACATATGGCATTCATTTATTATCAAAAATCTGCTGATATGGGTAATGCTAGTGGGATAAACAGACTTGGACTTTGTTATGAAAAAGGAATCGGAGTTGAAAAGGATGGACGTATGGCATTCAATTATTACCAGAAATCTGCTGATATGGGTAATTCCAATGGGATTAATAATATAGGATATTGTTATCAAAATGGGATTGGGGTTGAAACGGATGAACTTAAAGCATTCTTTTATTATCAAAAATCTGCTGATTTAGGTAATGCTACAGGTATGAACAATCTTGGAGATTGTTACGAAAATGGAATTGGAGTTGTAAAGGATGAACATAAGGCTTTCGTTTGCTATCAAAAATCTGCTAATATGGGTAATGTTAGTGGATTAAGCAGACTTGGTCATTGTTATCTTCATGGAGTTGGAGTTGAAAAAGATGAATATAAAGCATTTATTAATTATAGAAGATCTGCTAATATGTCTCTAGTGAAATGAGATGTCTTGGATATTGTTATCTAATGTAAATTGAATTAAATGGATAAGCGTGAGGTAATTCTTTTTTTATCAAAAGCATTTATTTATTTTCAAAAATCCGTTAATTTAAGGTGCTATCGAGAAAGAACATTCTTGAAACGTTTATAAACATAATATTAAACTACAAGATTTAAAGATAGACAATTTTTGATATTAAAAGTATATAATAATTTTATCTGTTTTCTTTGCATTTTTTTGTGCATACGTTATTATTGAGGAGAAATTAGATTTTTTGATTCTTTCGAGGTTAAATTTAATAAAATTTTAGTTACAAATGAAGAGATTATATGCCAATATTAATAAATGATAACTTAAAAAAAAATTTCAACGAATATGGGATTATTTATCATGGATTTCTAAAGTGAATCTGATGCTATTGAAGAAATGGGACATGGAGGATTTGCAACATCATATGAGGCTGTTTACTATAGCTTGATCGAAATTATAAATATGGCACTGTTGTATCTAAAGTAGCCACCCTATCTAAAGTAGCCCTGGGCTAGAATTACGATTTAGTGCATGCATGAAGATTTAATTTCAGGGACCTAATTTTAGTCAGGCGCTACTTTATATATCTAAAGTGGCTACTTTAGATAAATCGCTACTTTAGATGCAACAGCACTAAAATGTTTATATAAGTATTTTCACGAGATAAAATTATTATTTATTTAGAATGATAAGCGTCGTAAAGACACTGGAGAAATATTTCATTTTAATACCTTGTAATAGTGATGAGCAATTTGCTGATTTTTTCACAATATCCCGCATGAGTAGAACATTACGGCGGATTGGCGGAATTGGACCTTTATTTAGATGCTCTGAATTTGAGCCTAAATTTACTTAACAACAGTATTCATTTTATTAATCATAAATAAGATATGTCATTCTCTGATATATTAACTGATATCCGTATAATTTATCAATTTGTTATAATTATTTTTACCCTTAAAATCCTTAAAATGATTAATTTAGGGTCCGTTCAAATATTGTAAATAATTTCGTATTTACCACTGAACTATTATACTATTATAGAAATAATTCTTTGGATTGTGTACCTTAGCGTTAACTTAAATAATTATACCAAATAATCTACAGTTTAAATGAATGATTATAATCCTGAAATTTGAAATAATTTGAGTCTCAATGAAAGAGATGCGTGAATATTGGCGTAAGGATTCTAGTAGTTGCGATCTTTACAAGACAATCTGACAAAATTAAATCATGACAAATATATTATTGATCATTCAAGTGTCCATGAACACTGTGATATATGATTCATGTAATTTATTTAGCGTAAATGCAAGAACGTAGACATATGAAGCAGTTGTCAAATTAGATATAATGATTAGGTTCGCATTACTTATCCAACATATTATCATACACGCCATTCCTTACCTGGAAAATTTATCTGAAATATAGGAGCCAATGCACCTATCTATCCTTGTACATATAAGTACTTGATAGGTTTCTGATTATTAACGTAACCATATATTATTGGATTGGACCTAATACCCTAATTGAATTTACAAGTGAATCCTCGAAGATAGAGCTTGGATCCGGCGGATAACGGTTATCCATTTAGACTATTTTTCGGATAACTGCAAATTTTGGATATCCGCTTGTAAATTATCCGAATAAATCCGTTGAATTAATCAAAAATATAGTCGATTCTAGATATAATGGGTTTTTTTATAAAAACAATCTAAATAGAAAATTTTTGTCAAACTAAACGAATTTTTACTATAAAAATTATTATAAAAAAAAGCTAGCCACAATCAGAATATATGTATTTTATTAATATTATCAATGCATATACAAAGTAATATAATTCTGAAAAATAATGCTAATAAATACAGTATTTTTTATAACACTACTACCATCTGTTTCGATAATAGGTTTACATGTTGTGCTTTCTTTTGTCAATTCATTACACTGGGCTTTTGATCTGTATTTAGTAGGCGAGGTCGTATAATGGTCCCATACCCAACTTCTTTTCCTTGAACCTCCTCTTTTTTTTTTAAATTGATTATTGTCCACCACATCCACTGCATCCGTATCATCTACTGCATATGTAACATCCACTGCATGTGTATTATCGACCACATGTGTAGTAATAACGTTATTAATATTATTAATCGCGCAACTTTAGAAAAAATTCGCTTGAGATTTCGCTAGATAAATAATCTTCACTATCTATTATTACGATATTACGATTATGAATAAGTCATGTAAAAAAAATTTTTACGCATACGAATTTATAAGAATTCTCTATTCAATGTTACGTATAAAAATATGTCATTTATTCATGCCAAAATATTAATGCATGATCATTATTACAAGTATCAGATAGTTTAATAGATATCCAAAAAAAATTTCTAATCAAAGTTATATGTTACGTATAAAATATACCATCATTATAAGTATCGGATAGTTATCCGATATGAACGGATATCTAATAGAAAATCCACCGGATTTTTTGAACGGATCCAAGCACTACTCGAAGAGCAAGCATTTCTGAATTAAATCATTTAATTTGTTAAATCTGCAAGTGTTTCCTTATATTTTATCCATAATTAAATAAGTCTTTTTTGAACAATTAGTATGGACATAAAGTCTAATGCAGGTATTAGTTTGTCAAATTCTAATGCTTTATTTATACATATAGGTGCTTTGTTATGTCTTTTCATTTCAAAGTAATATTTTTCTCATTTTCTTAATTCATTCATATATCTGATATTATTTAATTCATTATCATTAGTAATTACGGTTAATGGTTGAGCAGACCATAAAAGATGTAAGATAAAATATGAGAAGTAATAGTTTGTCCCGAATAATAAATTTCATTTCAATGTCGGCTCAAAAAATTGGAGCAAGAATGTTCTTTACCGGAAATTTAGAAACAATGGTTAAATGGTGAACCATTTATAACTAAAAGGTTTGCATCAGACAATTGTTTAAGTTAGAATTTAAAGTATTCTGTGTAATTTCCCATCTAATAACATGATCCCAAATTGATCCACCATCACCATCCATTTGAAATTATGAAGCTTTAAGATAGAGGCTAAAAAGAGCGATAAATTCATCAGAATAAAAACAATATTTGGATACTTTTAAAAATATTATCCCAAAAATATTAAATCAATTTTTATTTTTAAAGATAGCTTGCTAAACACGAGAAAATTTTAAACGTAACTAAGAAACTTATTCACAATTAGAAGCGAAACTAAAACAAATTACCAACAATAAGCTTATTAAAATACCTGGGTATATTGTATAGTGTAGGATCTCTATTTAAACTAGGAAAAATTTCAAGTGCATACACGTTCTTCATTTAGATATGCGGTTTAGTATTTCAAAAAAATAGGCTACACACGATTAACGAAATTCCAGTGGGTATTTTACATGAAGGATAAAGAGAACCTTTATTTAAAGGTGTAGTAGATTCTTTATCCTTTCGCTGATCCATCGTTTTCATTAGTTTAATTTAATTTTATTTTGTAAAAAAATTGCTAAACGATAGTAATGATAAAAACGTTTGCTCAACAACAATTGCAATCAATATTTTAATTAATTATAATACTTGAGCATCAACACGATCGTAAATTAATCCATTGTAGAAGATACATGAGAATATTTCAATCATATGTATCATCGTCCATGCTATCTTCAACATCATACTATCAGTTCTCAAAAAATATAATACCATAATGGTTTGCAACTGTTTCAATCTATAGCAAATCACATCGTGCGTGCTGCTTGAGAATTGATTAAATTAAAAACAAGTCAGATTATGTAAAAAAATAGAATTATTTTGGATCAAACAAGGAAAGGCAAATGTACGTACTGGAAAATCAGTAATCCAATTTTATACACGCTACAATGGGGTAATAAAATCAAACATTTGTCTAATCTCATTTATTTTTGTATAATGATAGATTTTTTGATTAAAAAATTATTATCAAAGTTTTATAATAAATGAATAGTAAAATTTTTTTTGCTATTTCTCGCTTAATAAAAGGTTTTCTTTTCTAATTTTAAAGACATTCAATTTGCATATAACAAATAATATTGAATTTTGAATTGTAAATTTATTAATTTAGACATTTGTTTAAAAAGTTCAGTATAGATTCATCGGTGGAGCTAGAATTTTATGGTTTCAGAATCCTTTAAACGAACTCTGAGTCTACATATGTGGATTTAAATCTCAAAATAATCTTGTGAAAATGGAATTTCACGAATGAAATACTAAACAAATTTCAAATAAATTTTAATAGTAAGAAATATAATAAGATACTGTAATTTTAAAAAAATAGTACTTGTGAGCAGCAATGACAGTAACTGAATTAAGTTAAGATTTATAGTTAGAGTAAGTCATTATACAGTAAAATTTGCAAAGTCTTTTGTCAGAACACGAAAGTTTGTTTCATAAACAATTTTGTGATTTTTAAACATCGTGAAATTTGACTGTTATTTAAAAATATTTTCATTATACGCCAATTAAGTTCGCGCAATTTTTATTTTTATTTTTTTTTATAGAAAAAGAAGGAAAAATAAATAAATCCTGTTATTGAATGTTTCGCATCTAGCTTTGAATTTAATGTGCTCGCAAGCTGTACAACTAGAATAAAAATCATATCCCTAAAAAATTTTACAGTCAATCAAATTTCAGATGTAACGTGCACGATCAAAACAAACGTTCGTTTTGTCAAAAATCGCCCATAACTTAAAATTTTGTCTGAAAGGACCTTCTGCGCATTAGTTAAACTTTTTTCTTGAAAATTTTTGATATTATCCTTTCAAACCAAACCTAGGAGCAAAGCCACGCCCTACCTACCTATGAAAATTTTACTTTGAAATAAATTTGAATTTTTGGTGGCGATCCTACTCTTGTGAAACAATTATACTGTTATTCAAAGGATCATATTATGTCGCATAACCTGCAAAATAAAACCGTTATTGGATGCTACAGCATCCAATAACTAACTATATACGATATTAATGAATGACTTTAACTTAATATGGTTTCTGTTTTTTGTTACACTAAAAACACAAATATGCATGCGGTTGATACGAAAAGTTTTCAAGTTTAAGAAAACTAATGAATAACTTTGTACCACTTTGACTAAACCTTAAAAAGTCATCTGCTACCTCTAAGCTTCAGAATTTGCTTCTTTAAATAAAATGGATTCAGAACAACTTCATCAACTTGGTTGCAAGTATCTATATGGAACTGGTGTTAGAAAAGACAAAAAGAAAGCTTTTGAATGTTATATGAAAGCAGCTGAGTTAGGAAATCCGGCCGCGATGAATAATGTTGCTGATTTTTATTATTATGGAGTCGAAGTAAAAATAGATTACCAGAAATCATTTGAATATTATAAGAGATCTGCTGATCTGGATTATGGTAATGGAATTTGTAATGTTGGTTATTGTTATGAAAATGGAAGAGGAATTGATCGAGATTATAATAAGGCATTTGAATACTACAAAAAATCTGCTGATATGGGTGTTAATGCAGCTATGAGCAATGTTGCTCGATTTTATCGAAACGGTATCGGTACAAATAGAGATATGCGGGAGGCAAATTATTGGTTTAAAAAATATAGAAGTCTTTTGAAAACCCGTAAATCACCAGATCAGATTAATCCTGCACTTAAAAAAATATTAGACGATGAGAGATTTAAATTATCTTGGATTGATTATAATGAGTTCAAAGATATCATGGAAAAGGGAAAAGGTGGATTTGCTACTGTATATTATGCAAGTTGGCGCGATAAAATTAATGGTACATTGAATAATGTTGCACTTAAAGTGATTCATAATTCAAACGAAAATATGCATGAATTTATCCAAGAATTGAGGAATTATTGTGAAATTGGTTACGAGAATCCTTCGTTTTTAGAATGTATTGGAGTATCAAGAGGTGATTATGGTGATTATATTATTGTTATGGATTTTGCATCAAAAGGTTCGTTACGACAAAATCTCGTACAAGTATCTCAATTGGAATGGAGAGATAAATTGAGTATTCTGTACTATATAGCTTCGGATCTAGAGTCGATTCATTCGCAGGAACTTGTTCACAGAGATTTACATAGCGGAAATATTTTGCAAAGTGATTTGCACAGCGCATATATCACAGATCTTGGACTTTCTAAAAAAGTACAGGAAGGAAAAGTTTGTGGAATTTTACCGTACATAGCACCTGAAATTTTGATGAGTCAACCGTATACACAAGCATCAGACATTTACAGTTTTGGAGTTATAGCAACTGAAATTTCAACTGGACAAAAAGCATTTGATGGAATTCCGTTTAATGATAATCTTATATCGAGAATTATCGGTGGATCTAGACCTAAATGTTTAGGACCAGATTGTTATATTAAATTAGCAATGAAGTGTATGAATAAAGATTTTGATAAACGTCCTACTACAACAGAAATTATTGAAATAATCACTGGTTGGTTCGATGAAATGAATCAAGATGATGATAATGAAATCAAAAAACAATTTTTGGAAGCTAATAAGATTAAACTTGAACCGATTAAACAAATACATTCACAAGATATGTATACTAGCAAACTATATGATACGAAAAAAATTTCAGATTATATTAATACAGTAGAAATCTCGAACAAATTCTCAAATTTATATTTCAATTAAATTATATGTGTTTATGTACTTTTTCTTACCTACTCTCATTACTTACAGAGATAACAGAGATAAATATTTCCTTCTCATTTAATCTATAAATTTTAGTTTATTATTCTTATCATTTGTGTTTCGATGGTTTGTTTTCTTTGGAGTAAGTAATCTTTTAGAACAATTTCATCTTTTTTTTTTTTTTTGAAGTTAATATTGGAAAGCTATGATACGTACCTACGTATTTAATTATAGATTATTTGAGGGAATAGCTTCAGATTCACCTTAACAGTTACAACTGTACCAACTAATCAAAACACCAGAATATCTCAAGAAACTCTAAAAGTATTTCCTTCTGTAGTTATAGAGGTTTTGAAGTCGAGACCCAGTTTTTATCAAAAATCTGCAGCAATATATTATTCTGTAAATTTTCATTTGAATATACAGAATTGTAATTGATATTGATAATGCTTTAACACTTAGTTATTCAGCGCTTAGCCTCTTTAATAATAACATTTATTCGTCGCTATTTGTAAAAAGTCAATTAAATTACCTGAAACCTTCAAAAAAAAACAAAAAAAAACTCTTGGTGTCATTTTAGCATTAGATATTTATAAGATAAATTTCAATTTTAATTTTTTCATTAATGCGCAGGTTTCCGAAAAATGCGCATTTACAGTACTTTTTCTTTGCAAAGCATTGTTTTGAGAGATTATTTGGTGTTGATTGTAATTATTTTTATTGCGTTGACAGTCTCTATTTTATTTTCGATTTGAAATATTGAATCAATTTAAATCATAAATTAATTTTGTTATTTCGGCTAATAATCTCTATTAACAACACTTCATCACTCTTGACCATTGTTTATGAAATTGGTAAAAATTCCAAAATTTAGCAAATGGTTTTTATAATATGGGATTTCTTCTACCATTTTTCACGATCATACTGCAGGACACACTGAAACTATGCATGTTAAGTCTTCGAAATTTGGAATGTTGAAGATATTCAACACAACTTTCTCTAAAACTGCTGATAATGTGATATTGGGGTTTCAGAATCAATGCTTCGACGTCCTATTTCTAATAAATAAATGACGTATTTATTTCAAAATACGTAGCGTACAAATTCTATTTTTTTTTAAAGTATGTACTTATTTACATAATTGCTTACTGATGAATGTTTATCAAAAAAAAGCCAATTTTATCACCGGCTACGCCTATTTAATTTCTGATTCGGAATTCAAAAAAAGAATAGGATCTTTTAAACTCCCACTTATTTTGAATAAAAGTTAATTCTAAACCCCATTTTTGGTTGGAATATTGAGGTTGATTATTATTATTCCCAATTATAGATAAAAGGAAGAAATAAGTTACAGTGATAAACTCTGTTGCATACTTGACATTCCAGTGATCACAGTATATAATTAACCTGAGTTAGATTATCGTAGTTTCTGTAAAGTTGGTTCATATTTGAATTATTATAATTACTAACATGAGGCACTATTAAAATTTTTCACAGAACTTATTCACTTTTTCAGTTTGTGGTTAAGGTTGAAATAATTCAAAATTATTATGATTTCGTTGTAGTTAAGGTTTATTTGTTAAATTTGGAATCAACATAATTTTTATTGATTTGCTGTAAGTTCACATTTGGGATTATTGCAATTTCTATTGTAATTTCTGCAACTTTATATTGAAAATAACATAATTTTTCTATTGTGGGTTGCTACAAGCTCATATTGAAACTATCGTAAATTCGATTTTATTTTCATTATTATCAGAAATTATATAAGTGATAAAAATATGGTCAGGAATCATTATAATATCTTCCTGGACTAAGAATTTCCGATAAAGACAATCATTTTTAAAATTATCATTGTCGGAAATTGGAAAACAACGAATTAAAGGAAGAATCTTTTTTATGATTAAGAAGTTTCATTATACCATTGTTAAAGGTTAGAATTTAATGAAGGATTCTACATAATTCCCAAGCAAAAGAAATTGGTAAGCATGCCAATGAATGTTACGAAGTTATATCATTATTGCAAGGCCAGATGGCTCTTAGAATTAATTATATGATATATGGTGTTTTTTTTTATTTTTATGGTTTGATTGAAATTCGTTAAGGGATAACATATGAATGTTGAAATTAAGTCTTCAATAATTAAAGTAAAATAGCAATATTATAGAATTTTAGTATATTCGTATATGCCTTGCATGTAAATTTAGAGGAGAATGTAATTAGTGGAATGATTTATTAAAAAGTAAATTTGAGGATAAAAAAAATGCATATTTTTCTATTCGATATCGCTCGCCCTTTGTTAGGGGTTAGCTCTGTAGACTAACTAGGGTTGTAAGGTTGTAACTTACATACTCACCTTACACGTAAGTTACATGTAATTTACATCCAAAATTTGTAAAGTAAAAGTAAACACAATACAATAAATGAACCAATCAATTAATATACACTAATATAATATATAATATATATGATACAATAAAAAATATAATTCTTTAGGACTACGTGATTGCAAAGCCCCTAAGCCTATAAAATAAAAAAAATCTTTTATTTAAATTAGATTATGAAAAAATTAGCTAATTTAACTTTTATTTATAAAATATATGTAGTTCTAGAGAGTCATTTTCCCTATTTAAATTATATTATATATTATTTAACATACATACTTACATGTAAGTTACATGCTTATAACTTACCTTACAGTGAAAAATTCTAAATTTCTGTAAATTTACAACCCTAGTCCCGTCCTCGCCTACTTACTACATAGACCTTTTACAATCAAAAAGAAAAAAAAAAGTAAGTACACACAAGTTGAATCAATGAATAACGGGTACATATCGGGAGACAAATCTCCCGGTATGTACCCATTATTCTACCACACATCCGCCAAATAACTGTA
>CAJVPU010001210.1:0-13610 GCA_910591775.1 Dentiscutata heterogama | reverse complement strand
TCGTAATTTTATATTTCGCAATATTTCGAAATATTTTACGTAATATTACGCCTTTTTTACGGGTCATAAATTATTTCGTAATATTATGCCCTATTAAATTTGCTGATGTAATATAAAGCATTGATTCTTTGACTCCTGGTATATATTTAGATTAGATGCATTATCAGATATATTTTTTACCTGTTTAGAAGTATTGTTAAAACTTATTTCAGGAAAAGAGTTAATACTATCAGAGTGATCATTAATATGTAATAGAATAGGTACTTGCAAAGCATTATTAGTAGTCTGATTTTGTTTTATGATTTGTTTTAGTCTTGTATTTTTGATTCTAAGATTAGCAATTTTTTCAATAATCTGTTTTAGTTTGGTATTTTCAGTTTTAAGTTTGGTAACTTGTTGTAATTCAAGTTCTAATAATATGATTGATAAAAATTTTATCTCTTTACCTCTCTTTACCTCTCTCAAAAGGTACTTTTATATTTGTGTTATAGTTTTTTATATTTGAAGCAAGATTTGGTCTTTTTTGGATAGGATCACTATCTGCTTTTAATAAAAAAAAATGCATATATAAGAAAATAATAGTATTACAGATTTGAAAGTATTTTGTATAGCAGGCTATTAATCTATTCTTGATTTCTATTCTTTATTCTTGATCTAGATCTTGATTCTTAATCTCTAGTGCTTTGTTTTTCACTCTGCTATAAACAACTATTGTATTTATATATTTGTTTTCTGGATAATCATTACTAAATATGCTAGCTATACAATAGTTCATCTGATAACCACTTAAATATAATTTTACATTACGGTATCTATTTCTATATATATAAATATTCAAAACTGCAACAGCTTATATATTTTTTCTTTTAATATTTGTTTTTTCATAAATTATATTTATCTGTCGAAGTAATACAATTTTAAGAAAAGATAACTAAAATTTTCAATGAATACTATTCAGCAAGATGTCAGTTATTAATTAATTATAAATTTACTTTGATTTTAGCCTTTAAATTATATATATTACATATTTGCTATAACTATATTTTACTATATGTTTAAATTATATCTATTCAATCAATTAATGTTGTGATATTTTGTCATTTGCATTATTAATATTGTAATATGATTATGATTCATAATTGATCTGTGAATGCATAGAAATTGAAATGTGAAAAATCAAGGATACAGAAACGACCAGTTATTCTTATTCACATTCTCAGTCATCATTTATGATTTTTTAAAAATTAACATTCATTCGTTATGCATAATTTGTATTTTCAATATCAGATTAACTAAGATATAAATAATATTAAAAATATGCATTAGAGTCACATACTGCATATTGCCAGAATAGTAAGGTTTGTAACAGTAGAAATCATATTCTAATGCAAACTAACTTAACATTAAGTGCATATTGTAAATATTAAAATAGCAAGCAGGTTTTGTATAAGAATTTTATAGTAATTTATTATATAAATCACAACAATTTCGATACAAACTTAACCTTAACTGCATATTATGCATTGAATAGGTTTGTAACAGAATTTTTTATAGTAATTCACGATAAAAATTATGGTAATTGATAACTTGCCTTTTTATTATTACTAGAATAGTGATCAAGTTCTGTTTACAGCAACTTTTGAGTTTTACAATAACTCATGATAGAAATTGTGATAAACTAACTCAACTATATAGACAATTCCAGTGTAAACTATCTTAACTTTAATCAATACTGTGGTTACCAATATAGCAAGTTTCTATAACAGAATTTTTTTACAATAATTCGTGGTAGAAATCACAATAATTCTAATATGATAATTTCAATGCAAAATAACTCAACCTTATGTTGTTACCAAAATAGTGAGAGGTTTTGCAACAGAATTCTTTATGAAAGGAATAATAATATCAATACAAACTAACTCAAACTTAACTACATAAAAATCAAGACATTTCTAATATAAACTAATTCAACCTTAACCACGCTGTGGTTGCCAGAATAATGGGTAAGCATTTCAGAATTTTTTACACATCTCATAGTAGAAACCATGAAAATTCCAATACAAACTTACATGATTTTAATCACATAATGTGATCACTGAAATAGCAAATATCTAAAAAGAATGTTTTACCATAACTTGTGATGAAAATCATGACAATATCAATACAAACAAACTCAACTCTAACCATTGTGTGATGCATTATTGCTCTTTTCGATTTGGTTGGATTTGATCACTATATGATTTTTTTGCGAGCTCCGTGAGTCCTATAATTACAATTATCTAAATTCATTATATTCCAGAACTCATCTCATTACCTTTTTATTATTTTTATTATATTTATTAAATGGTTCTGAAAAATGTAGTAAATTTAAGTGATTATATATATTGTAATCATGGAACTCTTACAAAAAAATCACAAACCGATCAAATTAAACTAAATCGAAAAGAGCAATAATAAGTTGTAACAGAATGCTTTACAGTAACTTATGATAGAAATTACGGTAATTTATTAAACCGTTTCAATCTCAACAACATGCTGTGTATCACTGGAATAGCGAGTAGGTTTTATAAAAGAATTATTTACGGTAATTTGTAATAGAATTCGTGATAATTTCGATGAAAACTACAACTACATGTCGCTGAAATAGCGAGCAAGTTTTGTAAGAGAATTTTTACAATAACTTATAGTAGAAATCATGGTAATTCAAATGTACACAAACTCAATCGCATTGATCAATAGAAGAAAGAGAAGCGCTACCGGTACACCAAGTACTAAATAGATCACAAGAATTACTAATACTGTAGAAACACTTCATGAGTGTTAGCTTATGTAAATGTAAACACATTAAAACTTTGATATTATATCATATGATCCCATACCAACAATAGAGCATTGTACCGTATAGCATTGAATAATGTAACCCACAGAATTAATGCCATACTCTGCAACCTTAAACCCTGCTTTTAATCTGAACAAAACCTATATTAAAACGGATCGGTTTGGTTGGTTTTCGAATCTGACTCTACTTCGAGTTCACTAACATCACATGAAATTAGCAAGGGCAACGTACTAAAATTTATACATATATAGCATACATCACGTTGCATTTAAATCAATGATACCTAATTGACGTTTGATTTTGTATAACTGCACATGATTAAACACTCGAGTCTGATACTGACTCAACTTCCAGAATCAGGTAAGTTCAAACTGAACAATTGACATCCCTGCTTATGACCCATGATTGCCTTGGCTAATAAATTGCTCACTGCAACTGCATTCGCCCCAACAAAAATAAAAAATCACGTGCACGTTCCATTTCATCACGTTGCCAAGAAAAATTCTCGATCATATGCGAGTAATGTACAATACATCGATAACAATACAATAAAGTAAATTCACGAAATAAACATGCAAAAGTAAACTGATTATGTATGTGAAATCGATCTCCAGGGCCAGCTTTATTAATATTTAAAATAAAGTACAGGATAAATTACAAAACAGAATTTGCGCATTAAAACAAATTGTATTGAGTTAATTGGTCATTATTCACAAAACTAGAACGTATTATCGATCAATCAGATTCGTTAATGAATTTATATTATATGCTTTGCTAAAAAAATATATATGAGTAAATTGAAAATAAAAAATGAGTATTCGTTAGTTATAATCCAGGATACACCATGTGGAGGTCAATACTCTAGTATCCCAAAAAAGAATTTTTAAAAAGGAGTGACGATAGTTAAAACAGTAGAAAAAAGACAATAATTGTAGCGGTAAAAAAAAAAGGAATGATGATAGTTAAAGCGGTAAGAAATGAAGCGGTAAAGAAAGACGATAATTAAAGTGGAATTAATGGCTAAGAAAGAATTTATTGTTATAAAAAGAAGGGTTAAAATCATTGTAAATAAATTCAAGGGTGAAATTAAGGAAAGTTGAGGAGAGTCGAGTTTTGGTGGTTAGGATAATTGGATGTTTTTTAAAGGACGAATTAGCTTCTACCGCGCCAGGTGTAAACCCATTTCCTACTACAATTCCTATAGTACCTTCCTCCAAACATCGAATGTTACCTCAAAATGAGCTTCTTATCTAGTAAATTGACTATTCAAGCAAAGTAGAAAATTGCAAATATATTACTTTATTACTCTGCATATTTGCTTTAACAAGCTAAATGTTAACTATTCTATTTATTATCCTTTTTTCTAGAAGTTCTAATGAATTTGTTGATTTGCGGCATGTAACACCTCTTAATGCTCTAATAACTTCAGGCTCTATAATTAATTAATTGATTGATAAAAAAATAAAAAACAAACAAACAAATAAATAAATATAATATATACCTAAATTATTACTCCAGTTTTTGACCTGAATCAGAAATTTACTCCCTTTAAATCGGCATAATATATCTACTCCACCATCCCCTCTACGACTATTATTAAATAATAATGTAAGTATTTATGTCATAATTATTAACAACTAAATATCGCACGGCCGGAATATTCTACGGTGCGCACTCATTAGTTAGCATATATCCTATTCACCCATTAATCCCCGTGTATCGCACAACCGCAGGAACACCAAATAACTCAGAAAAAGAACGTTCTATGTCGAAACATAGGCCACGAAAAGCTTTCAATTTTTTCTTAGGCATTTTACATCGATAAGGCAGCGTAACTTCGGATATATGATAACTCGACAAATACTTAGTAAAAAAAACTCACCCTTTATGGATTACTTCAATATCCCTAATGTGCTTCAGGATTTCGAGAACATCTATTTCGCCAATCAACCCTTTTATATAACTGGAATGTACAACAACAACATTATTCTCTGCAGATTATATATCGTCCTATAATAATCGTCTGGCGATCAGTTTATAGTCGAGTTATAATTAACAAATTCGGTTAATAAACTTATGTCTGTTTGCAACTTGAATCCACTAATAGGTTGTTATTGTAATGCGGGAAGCTAATATATATGGCATAATGATGATGATAACCCCTAATTACATTAATTTCACCAATTTCACCACCAATTTCACCAATAGTGGTGAAATTATTTCACCATATTTCACCAGCACCTATAATTTTGCACAATATTCACCGCTCCAATCAGAAACGGTGAGGGAAATTAGGGCCCCGTATGAATTGGAACGTTCCAGTGAAAACTTGATATGTGTGTAACACTTTAATATTTATCAGATCACGATTTTTTTTATTATTAACGTTAATAAAAAAAAAAATATAAATTGAAGAAAAACATCGATACTCAAAAAACTTGATTTCAATCTCATTCAAAAAATTAGTTTTTTTTTTAGTGGTAAAACTGGTGCGTAAGTGTTTTTTTTTTTTTTTTATTTAACAAAAGCATTGATGTGAAATGGCACGTTTTATGATGACTTCATACAATAAATCAAACTAGAGTTTCTGAGAAAAAGAATTTTCCATGATCATTTGTAAAAAGCTGACCAATAGTGTCAAATCTTTACCTTCACAATTTAGCATTCGATTTGTTAATTGGAATTAACAATTATCTCTTTCTTGACATAAGGGTTTTAAGTAGATATGGAAGGGGAAATAAATTGTATTAATATATGTAAGATATGGTAATTAAGGTAATGAAAATTTTGGATCTTTTTTTGTTTTTTTTTTTTTTGTACTATGATGAAACAAGGCAAACATAGCTGGAATTACCGACTGAAGAATCCATGTTGAGATTTTGCTTAATATTCACTGAGCCAAAAATATTAATAGTGAATAACCATATTAAACTTGAATTGTACTCTTTAATTAATCATTTGTGCTTTCATTTCGTCACAAGGTCAGGTCAGTGTTATAATAGGTTATTCGGTTAATTTAGTGTAAACGAATTTCTTTACATCGTATTGAGAAAAGTTATGCCGAATAATAGGTATTTATGTTTTCTTTATTACATTCAATAATAATCATTTTTCCTTTCATAAAATTAATATGGATAACATGGCGGAAGTAAGTGTTATACTAATAGTACATCATATAGTTAAACGAAACCTGGAGGCTTCGCGCTGACGAAATGTGGTGAAACTGATGAAGGGTAACGAAGCTTATAAAATGTTGAAGAAACAAAAATCGAATTTACGAAAAGAAAATGTTCATCCATCATCATGTAAAGTAATTCGAAGGTAGCTATACTTTTTTCGACTTAAATGAATGCTAAGATTCGAAGTATTCATTTAGATCCATCAAAAAAGTCACATCCGTTCTCGGGATATCACATTATTTGATAACGCAATCATTGTGAAATCGGAAATGAATAGTCGTTAATATCTCAAGAACAACCAAATCTTTTTTGATACTTTGAGTTTAAATGAATGCAATGAATAGTAGCATTCGTTTATACTCAATTTTAGCTGTTCTCGAATCACAGAAAAATTTCGAATAAAATAATTTACTGGTTCATCCGTTCTTGGTTTTGATGCAATGCAACGTACTTGTGCAGTTACTTTATTATGTAAACTCATTACAAGAATGCCGATTATTAATACTTAATGTGGATACAGTATTAATAGCTTAGCTTTGTTTATATTCGTTTGTTTCTTTGCATTTTTTTTTTTTTTTTTTTTTTTTTTTTAGCGAGAGCTTCTACTAGGGTTTGTTCAGGTCCCTTCGTTATCATGCGGAGAAGGTTTCGCCTAACAACTATTGTACATCCCTGTTTGAATTACAAGAAAAAACATGTATTTTTGAGGAGTGTGATGGTTATATTTATTTGATGATGTCTCATGATATATCAATCAGAATTGAGAATTTCTACGCCATTATATGGGCTGCCGTCAATAGAAATCAAGCAAATCAACATTTAAAAAAAAACGTAATGCCTTAACTTTCATAGCTCATATCTCGATGAATTTTAAAGCTATCTTGATGCTTTAATATTCAAAAGAAAGATTAGATAGTAAGCTTTCTTTTGAATATTAAATCGTCAAGATAGCTTTAAAATTCATTGAGATATGAGCTGCGAAAGTTAAGGTATTGATTTTTTTTAAATGTAGATTTGCTTGATTTCTATTGACGGCAGCCCATATTGTCTATCCGAGACGAATCCAAGGATGCAAAATTATTTGATTCTGGTTAGTAGTTATGAGATAAGCCTTCTAGAAAAATGATCTTAATACAACATTGGTTGACCAAAAATTTGCCGGTACTAAATTCTCTGACCAGACCAGTCAAATTGGTCTGGTCAAACCTGACCGTTGACTGGTCTGTGCCATAACAGAATGTTCGTTGAATTATCTGCAATATTAATTCTTGTAATTTAAATTTTTGGTATCAAACAATTGTTATTTTATTGAAATGACGATATCCTCGTGAACCATCGAACAGAATTTAATGATTTTTGCGCATTTGGTTCATTCCGCAGGACGAATCGAATGAACAAAAATCACCAAATTTTTTTCTCTGAATTACGAAATATCGTCGATTCACTATGATCCGTCACTTTATTCTTATCTGCATTAAATATAATCACTTGAAGCTGAATGTCAAAATTTGTAAGGTCTAGGGTTGATTTTTTTTTTAGGTAAATGTTTATTCTTTTATACGTTCATTCGATTCTTTATAAATGATGACTAAGATGACGAGTCAGACAAGTTATTTTTCTTGGATGTTGATATTATTTTTTTAACCATTCATGCTTAGCTGATATCATATCATGCAACTAAATATGTGTATATGCCAGTTAGATTTAATGCTCTTATTCTCTTTTTCCTAATATAGTATTCCGGATCCATTCGACAAAATTAATGTTTTTGTCAACGATGAGATTGGTGTAAGTTTATATCTCAAATTTCTCAAGAAAATAATTGCAAAAATAAAATTTTTCTCATTAAATATTATTATATAATAAAAACTTTTAAAATAAAAAAATAGAATTAATTTATTTGTAGCCATAGGCTACATGTAGCCGTACTATTAAAATAGTTTTTTTATAGAAAAATTTTGCAGCCATATTAACATTAGGGTTAGGGTTAGAACTAAGGTTAGAGTTAGGTTAGGGTTTGGAGTTAGAGTAGGGTAAAATTGCGAGAGGAGCATTTTTACTTAGTTACATGACAGGGGTTACCCTAGTAAAATTTCGAGTTATTGCAGAATTATTGAATATGGCTACATGTAGCCGTGGCTACAAATAAATAATTCCAAAAAAATATAATTAATTTATATTTATTTTTAATTTGATAATACAGTATATCTATAACAGTACTAAAAAATTTGTGTATAATGTAAAAACTTTATTTATATATAAAAAATTTTATGATATTAATAAAGTTTGTATAACAATAATGGGTAACTTATTTTTATATACTAACAAATCTATTTATTAAAAAAATTATGTAACATTATTATTTTGAAAATTTTTATATATAAAAAATTATGTTTTGTGTAATGATAATATTTAGACTACTAATACTGTATAAATAATTCTATTAAATTGTATAATATAATATCTGTTATTTTGATTTGTTAATAATTTTTTTAAATTTATACAAGAATTTATTAAATAAAGATAATTTCAAAATTAAGAAAAAGATTATTCTGAGTTTAATAGTAATTAGACATCAAAATTAGCCCAGTGGTTCTTGAAATATCTTGGATTAAAGGCATGAATATAAGGATTAGCAAAGTTATTATTATACAAAATATTAATTTTGTGTAATAGTAAATTTGTTAATTCTTATATTTATATCTTAATTCTATATATCTCAAGAATTACTAGCCCAATTTTGATAATCTAATTACCTCTAAACTCTGAATTATTGTCTTTACAACTTTTTTTTTGATAACTTTATACTAATTTTATTAGAAATTTGTAATTTACAAAATTTACTAAACTATATATTAAACAAATACCTAGCTGTTATAATAGTGAACAAGTATAGTTATCATACTGATATTTGAAATGAAGTTAATAGAAAAGAGTCAAATTTTTTCTAAGTAAAAGTTTTTTTTGACTTTAAAGTTTAAATATTTTAGCAATTATTTTATTAAATTTTATAACTTTTTTTTTATTTTAATTTTATATAATTCCAAAATTAAAATAAATAAAAAAATTTAGCAAATTTGATTAATTGGTTGTTAAGATATTTTAATTTAAAAATTAAAAAAAAAATGATTTGTCTTTTTTTTATTAACTTCACTCTATTTGCTATATTTAGTACTACTTATATTTAAAAACTCACTATAGCATAGTATTTAGCTACTATATTAAGATTATTTTTCTTTCTAATTCTTCTTTTTTCTCAAGGAGTACAAAACAAAAAGAAGAAAAATAAAAACAACAAATTTATAAAAAAAAAAAGAACAAACCAAAAAAAAAATAAAGCATGGATTTTAAAAAAATAATAAAAAAAATCTAATAGTACTATTATAACCTATACAAGATTTAAAAACTATATAATATATACAACATTTGTATATCTTTACTATAAAACTTTGTATTAATATATTAGTTTTTTTTTTAACTATATATATAACCAATTTTAAATATACTTTTAACTAAGAACTAGTTACTAAGATTTTGTTATATAGAGTAGCAGCATGTTTGTTGATAAACAAAATATATAATTGCAATCTACTAGGTTAACTAAATTTGAAAAAAGTAAACAATGCTAATCTTTTAATAGGATAAGCTATTTTGTATACTTTTTTTAAAAATTTTGTTAAAAGCACAAAGTAGGTAATAGTAAAGAGTATAGACCTTGTACTTTTTTTAAAAAAAGAGTATATTTTTCTTTAAAAATAATAAAACAAGTAGATCCAAGTGTATTGCTAATATTTTTTGCAATAAGTCATAAACTCTGAACTTGTTAGCAAGTAGTATATAAAAACTACTAAATAACAAGTGCTATCTTTATAGTAAGTGATAAGCTCTAAATCTATTAGCAAATAGTATAAAAACTATTTTTAAATAATAGATACTAGTTTATAATTTTTATCAGTCTTATGTCAATCTTTTTAATTTAGTTTTACTATTTTTGTTAAAAATTTTTGTTTTGAAAAGTTGGTTCAAGAAATTATTAAGAAGAGTTCATTTTTTTATATCTTTACTTAGATTTTTAAGATATCTTTACTTAATAAATTCTTGTACAAATTTAAAGAAATTAAAGTGAATCTATATTAGGTTTAAAGTAAACCCTTTGGGTTCAAAATAAATCTACTTTGGGTTTAAAAAAACTACTTTGAAGTCAAAAATAATCTATTTCAGGTTTAAAAAAAATCTATTTAGATTTAAAAGAAACCTACTTTGGGTTTAATAAAATCTACTTTGAGTTTAAAGAGAACCTACTTTGGGTTTAAAAAAAACTTATTTTGGGTTTAAAAAAGATCAACTTTAAGTTTAAATAAACTAATTTCTGGTTTAAAAAAGTCCAACTTCTGGTTTAAAAAGAACCAACTTTTGGTTTAAAAAGAATTAATTTTACAAAGAAAACCAACTTTGGGTTCAAAAGAACCAACTTTAAGTTTAAAGAGAACTAATTTTAGGTTTAAAAAAAACTAAATTTAGATTTAAAGAAGACCAACTTTGGGTTTAAAATAAACCAACTTTAGATTTAAAATAGACTAATCTCAGATTTAAAATAATTTAATTTTAAGTTTAAACTAATTAATTTTTAAAATAAATTAATTTATATAAAACTATTTTAAATTTAAATTTTTTCTGTATATTATTATACAGGTTTACAGCTAGTATTTTATAATTATATATTAGTTTATATAGTACTTCAAATTTCCTAAAGCTTATTATATATATATTTTAAAAACTTGCAATAATGATTATTATAACTATTTAATTAAAATATATAATTATTTCAAAAAAATTTTTCTTTATATATAAAACTTTTATTAAAAAAAATTCTTATATAGTATAATTATATATTAATAAAGTTGATTTAGACTAAAGTTTTTTAACTATTAGTTATATACTGCTACTATATTTATTAAATAACTTTAATTATAAAAATAGAGAATTGCTATTTCCACCCTATATAAGAACAAATAATATTTTGTGTTAATAGGTCTGTGTCTATGCCAATGGGTCTGTACCAACGGGTCTGTACTAATGGGTCTGTGTCAACGGGTCTGTACAAATGGGTCCTGCATCACAGGGGTGACAGATTATTTTCTATAGTTATATATCTTTAAATCTTAATAACTCATTAATTATTAATCTAATTGACAAATGGTAAAAACTATGTTAAGGAAATTGATATCAAGGATTCCATTTGTGGAATCAAATTTGTATTACAATTAGAAATTATACAGAGATACTTAATGAAATTTAAAAAATACTAATATACTACTAATATAATACTATATTGGATTCATTTTTAATAAAAAGCTTTGATAATTTTTTCAGATTAGAAAAATTTAAGACCAAAAATGTAAATAATATACTCATTTTAACTTCTTTTTATAAGTTAAGTTTTAGCATTTAATATAGTAAGAACTATTTATATATTAACTAGCTATACCAAATATATGGGCTGCTATTAATAGAAATAAAGCAGATTGACATTTTAAAAAAAATTAATACCTTAACTTTCACAGCTCATATCTTGATGAATTTTAAACCTATCTTGACTATTTAATAGTCAAAAAAAAGCTTACGATCTAAGCTTTCTTCTAAATATTAAATCATCAAGATAGCTTCAAAATTTATTGAGATATGAACTGTAAAAGTTAAGATATTAATTTTTTTTAAAATATCAATTTGCCTTATTTTTATTGATGGCAGCTAGGCCTCCGCATAAGACGGGTAGAGCCAGGTAGTATATATACTCTAACCCTACTTGTTTGTATAACAGTTCTTAATATTCATGCCCTAACCCTACCCTAAATCTCTAAATTTAATACTCTGACCCAGCTCATGTAGGCCAAGAGTATCTATAACTTACCCTCGGGCCTTATACTGCATTATATACAAATTAATATAATGCAATTCGCACCTACAAATCTACTAGTAAATTCATTTTGAAAAGGCTCATTATTATGATTAGCAAAATTCTGGAGTCTTTGATCAGTCTAGTGATGATCCTCAAGCAATCAAAAACTTTGAAATTTTGCAAATCAATAAATTAAATAAATAAAACTTAATTATTGAAATATTTAAGTATTAAGCTTGAATATTTTAAATGTATATTGAATTAAATATTTAATGCTTAAATTGATTAATCGCTAATCATAATGTTTTTTTAATAGTTTTACTTAAAGGTTATATTGATTATAATCGAAAATATAAATTAAAAGTCAATTTAGAATTTTAGAAATTTTATCCGATTATCATCATTTTGCAAAGCACTATTATTTACAGTTACTGATTAACAATTAACAATTAATAATCAGAAAATTTATAAATAGACCCAATTATAAATACAAAATCAACTTTCAGTTTATTATATTTAAAATTTCTAGTTCCATGCAAGCAAATATTAAAAGCAAATTAAAATATAACATTAAAACATATTTATGTAATTATAAATCCCATCCAAACTTAGTTGACGCTTCTAGCCAATTTCGCTAACACATTAATACAGATATCATACTTGGATCTAATGAAGTGCATTTATCATCAAAAATATGACCAGCATAGCTAAACATCTGTTCAGATGCAACACTTGTTGCTAGTATAGCAATAATATCCCGAGCCATTGCAGATAGATTTGGAAAATAATTTTTATTAAGCCTTCACCATTCAAGAATATCAGTGGTCTTATTAATAATACTTTCATCAAGATACTGCTTGACTTTCTAAAGCGAGTTGGGTTGATTAGTTTGGGTTTTCTTTATAGCATATTCGAAAAAATCATCAAGTTGACTTTCAAATATTGACACTTTATCTTCAATGCTAGTATTTCCACTATTCGTTACATGCTGTTCAATATCAGATATTTCTAATGAAAAGTAATCCAATAGAAAATAATATGCAAGATACAAATCTTTGAACCTAAATTGTTAAAATGTTAATAAGATAAATTTTTAAAATATTTATGCCAATAATTATATTATATATATATTTTATTCGAATATCCTGTATTTTTTCATCAATATTATCTAATCCTTGCTTTTCTTTTTCATGATAATAAGCTGCATCTTATAATGGGTTTGAGAATACATGCGATCATATATAGTAGATTACTATCTTTCCAATATTTATTGAATTTTTCTATTATAGGTTAGAAAGTATTATGAACAAAGTTATCCAAATAGAATCTTATATTAAGAAGATGGGCACAAATACTTAGAATAGGGGTAAGTGTATTGTTGATGATTGGATAAGAAGTAGCCGATACTTTTAAAGTACCTATTTTTTTATTAAAATACAATATTAATTAAAAATAGATATATATGACAATCCCTCATACCAACTTCTCCAAAAAGGCTGACCTACGAAAACTATACAGTTAATATGTTTAAATACCACAAAACTTCACTAGTAGCAGCAGGGAACAATGGCTATTCACTGCATGTTGGCGTAAGTGAAATAGATTTGAAAAGAGTCACCCTTGAAAGCGAAGTCACCCGGCAGAAGACTATGGTGCTACCAAGCAAAGAAGTAGCAGATAAGCTCTGGAGCTT
>CAJVPU010001209.1:0-13617 GCA_910591775.1 Dentiscutata heterogama | reverse complement strand
CTATAAACCTGTAAAGGATCCCTGTAGCCGTGTCGTTGTTATAGTAGCGAGTTCAAGAAGGCCTCCCTACTGTAACACTATAATAGCTTTACTCCCTCTTCTCAACTCTTCACTTCTACAAACTCACCTTCTAACTCTTATTTACCTACTGTTTTCTACCAGTCTTCACTATCCCCAATCAATTCTTTATCTAATCTTCAACTTCTTCTCAATACCAACATTCGCTCTCACTTCCTCCCCAGCCAATCCTATTTAGCATACCTAATATTCTTAATCACCTTATCTCTTCTGTTACCTCTACTATATCTGAATTTACTCCTAGCTCACTCTTATTCAGCTTACCTACTTCTTATAACAATACCTCTGAATCTGATACCAATACTAATCCAACTTATTATACTGATACTAACCCTCCAACTACTACTAACTCTACTATCTTTTCCTCTCTAGGCCCCTTAGAACTATTTGATAATAATATATCAAAACTTGTTGCCACTATAATAAATGTCAATGCATCTACTAAACCTATTCTATCACCTATCTCTAACTAATCATTTATCCAACAATCCTTATCTCCTATTTTTCACTCTCTCCAATCTTCAGCCAATCAACCTTAGAATTTATATCCTCATGCCATAACTTCATCCAAGATTTAGCTACAACAGATTAAAAACACACCCACACAACAACTAGTTACCAATACTCCTGCTACTTTACTAATACAAACCTTGTATACAGCTTCTCCTATACCCACCTCTCAAACTACCTAGTCTTCTATTGCTCAAAAAACTGACAAACTACCAAACTTGACCTCAAATCCTCAAGTTCAAACCCAAACCCAAGCTCAAACCCCTTCCTACTCCTCAGTTCTTCAAAACAAACCATTTCAAACCAACTCTTTTTGTAATAAACAACCCCAAACCAACCCTAAACAAAACCTCTCAGTCGACTAGCTTTATAACTTCTCTATATCAGACAATATAAAATCATATACCAAACTTCAAACTAATTTTTCTTTCTAACTTTTTACCTTTCTTAAACAGCATCTTCATAATTTCTACCCAGGCAGCATCCTTAAAGCTGCTACACCTAATAACTCTTAGTCTCTTAAAGCTAGCTTTTATCATATCATCTATGTTATAGCTATAAAGCATCCCAAATTCTTTATTCAATATATACATCAATTCAATTCTTTTATTAACTTAGAAGCCTCAATCCCATTTCATATTCCCAAAGATACTTTCAAAAAAATTCTTCATAAGTTTACTACTATCCTTTTTATTAGACTTAACTATGCAGTAATTTTTATGTCTTCTGCTACTATCCCTTTTTACAAAACTGAAAACTAGTTGCAATTTTGTCTTAACCTAGCCTGTCTACATCTGTATCTCTCCAATAATTATCAAGCTATCAACTATACCAAATTTGCTAAAGACTTCAATTTCCATTCTAAAAATTTCAAATTCACCTCTTCTGTTATCTCCTTTGACAAAAAAGACAAATTTCTTACTATCAAATCTGATAGCAGATTCAATGTACAACTTTTGTTCAATATTCCCAAAACCCTCTTCTTCCAACAATTCTCTATTTTCTCACTTTACAACTCTTTTGACCACTTTAAAGCATGGTTTAAAAAAGTCTTTCCTACCTATAGCAAACAATTTATTACAATCCCTAACAAAGATGGTACTGAAAACTTTCTAAAATCTCAAATCTACAAACAATTTGTCTCCCAACTAAAAAACCTTCTTCCTACTCAAATTCTTTTTCTTAAATCTTATAACTTCTAGGATAGATAAAATGAATGTTTTTGACATCTTAACTTTCATCTTCTTACATGTAAACATACCAATTGCCTCTATGTCTCTAATCATAAGCACGATACTTCAATACTTTTTAAAGCGATTCTCAAAGACTTATTTAAAACTTACTCCAAAGAAGAACTAAACTTACAAAATCTCTATATCAATTTCTCAGTCTTCTTCATGGATCAAAAATACCAAGCCACATTCTGTCAGCCTATTCCTACTTCTACTCTCAACGTATTAGCAGATCTTACCAAACAATCTTTTTGCAAAGATAACTTAACTTCTACTTCATTAGGCAGATGCAATATCTTTTTTTATAAATACTTTATTGCTTATTATAAAATTGCCACCCAAAACCACAATATCAACCAACTTTCCAAAGATTAGACCATATCTCTCCTTACACAAGACCTTATCAAAATCGACTTCCTTGCTCGTGTTATCACCTACTTTGATATAGTCAAAAACAAACAACCATCACCCTCTACTGTTATTAAATAATACAAGGACAAAGCTTACTCTGAAGCTAAAAAAATTCTCACTAACAAATTCAATATCAACTTCATTGTCCACTTGAATATTGACAACTCCCTATTCCTTCTTAAACCTTTTACTTCTACTTCCTCTAATAATCTTATACCTCTAATAATTATTAACTTTGAAGCTAGCATAGCTACACCCCCTTCTATTACACCTCTACCCAATAACCCTAATATTCATAGTAACTCTAACCCAAGTTCTTCCACTTCTTTCTCTTTATTTCACAACCCAAACTCCCCTTCTCAACCCCTTTTTAACTAAATCTGTCTTCTACAACCCCTATAAATGCAGCTACCACCTTATTAAAAGAGATATTCATAGCATTTAATAAGAAAAATGAAGTAAGTAGGCAGTGGATAAGCCTATTTACCTGGAAGAGCTAGATAATGGCAGTATTCTAATATCTAACCTGAGTACTTCTAACTCTTGCAGAACCATGAGAGCCAGGTATACAGCAAGTGACTCTGTAGAAGACAAATCCAAAATCTTCATTATAATCTTCAACCCATCAATTTGCTTTAATTGCTTTCTTTTAGCACACAACAGTCCCCCAATCCAATCCTCTCAAACCTTCGACTTCTTTCTCTTATATCTAGTATACATAGTACTATAGAGTGAAATCCAAAACCAGATAGTCATATCTATCAAACTGAACTTTAGTAAAGCACATATTTATTTATCTAATAAATCTTGCCCTCTACCAGACTATATTATTACACCCTATTTAGAACTTATCACTCAATTTCCTTTTATTCTTCTTAAATCTTCTTATATATACAATACCCAACTCCCAACCCACTCTACTCTTCTCTTAATCTCTCAATTTGTACTCACAATATTTGTGGCTACAACCAAAAACTAAAACAACAAGTTTGGGAAGAATGCTGCCTTACCCAAAATCTGAATATTATTGGGTTAACTAAAACCAAACTAGCCTTTAATCCATTCTACTCATAACTTAACTCCACTCCCTCTTACACCTACTACTAGTTGTGTGCAGATAGTTTCAAAGCAGGCACTGCCATTATGATTCACAATCACCTCATTCTTTATATTCACAATATCACTATCCACCCTGAATATGCTATGTTTATTGACCTTTTCTTCAAATACGATTTCAAATTTCACATTATTTCAACTTATCTTCCTTGTAACAACCCTCAATACCAGATTGTATACTCAAAACCAATGGATCCAACAAGCTAACTTCTCCAATCTGCTCTCTATTATACTTGGTAACTTTAATGCCTTTACAAACTCATCTCTCTCCTCCTCTATTAAATTCAAACTCCTTTAATTTCTTACTTTCAACAACATGTACAACCTAGCTACTCATACTTTCTCATCTACTTCTACTTGGCAGAGTTTAAGATTTAATAGTGAAATCAATTTTATTTGGAGTTATCATACAATCTGAACCTACCTAACCTCATTTGAAACTGATAACACAAATACTAACTCCCTTAGTGATTACAAAATTCTTATCTCTCAATGGTCCTTCCTATATGCTTTACTAGGGCAACATAAACATAAAACCTAAACACGCCACAAAATCTTTAACTACAAAGTTATGAATTCTTTCAAATAGGAAGACTTTGCCAACCAAGTCCACACCAATTTCACTTCTTACTCTATTTCCCTTTCTATACATACTAATAAATCCATTGAATCTACCTGGTATAAAATTTAAACTAGCATTATTTCAGCTGCTCTTAAACACATCCTCTTAAATCCTTGATGCCAATAATGAATGGAAAAATATTTACAATACTCATAATATTGAAAACATAAAAGAAATCAGACAACAAATCATTAACTCTATCTATAAAAGATGCACCAAACTTCAAACACACCCAACCTCGATGATCAATAGTATTCTATACTGTCACAAGAACCCAGTTAAATTTAACAATATCAAGCTTAATTAAGATATCATTACTGATTCTCCAACTATTAAATCTCATATCCAACAACACTTTGACAACTAAACTGTTCTCTATAACATTAATCACAATATCTTTCAGTCTCATTGGCAAGATGAATACAATCCCAAACAAAATATTAATCCTAACTAGTATTCCAGTATTCTTTTGGACTTTTCTCAAGATGAAACTATTGCTACAATTAACCAACTTTCTAACAATAAAGCATGTGGTCTATCCGGTATTAGCTATGAAATGATTAAATATGCTGGACCCACTTTTATTTTAGCAATTATCTCTCTCTTCACTGCTGCCTCAATCTTCAATCTATATGCAAACAATAAAAAGAAGGCCAGATCTTTCTTATTTCTAAAAAACCTATTTTTGATAGCAATTTATCTAATACTAGGCCTATTAGCCTAGTAAAACATATTAGAAAAGTCTATACCAAACTTCTTACAAACCACCTTAGCAATACTTTTTTCAAATATAATATTCTTTCTCCATTTAACTACATTGCTCTTCCTGGCAATTCTATATCCATCCCTATACATATCGTCAATAATATTATCAAAGATTCCAACTGCCAATCCAATTAACTTTGGCTTCTCTTACAAGATATGAGTAAAGCCTATGACTCTGTCAACTTTGAACTTTTTCAAAAATCTTTATATAGGCTTCAAATGCCCCAACAGCTTATTAATATCTTCTTTAATATTCTCTTTAACTATACTAACTATGTCATTACCAACCTTGGCCTTACCAACTTTTACTTAATAAAAAATAGTATTGACCAAGGTAAAACAATTATCCCTTTCTTTTAGAAAATCTACTATAACACTCTTATTTCTTATATTTTTTCAAACTTCTCAGGCTACACTCTCTCTACTTCCTAGCAATCCTGCCTTACTTTCACATCCTTCAACCACCATTACACCTCTCTATCTATTCTAGCCTATATGGACAATACAATTTGGATTACCCAATCTAAAGAAGAACTAAATAAGATTATCAACATTGCAACTTTCTTCTACAATATGGCCAATATACAAGTTAACTCTTCTAAATCTATACTTATTTCTAAACACCTATCTGCATCTATCTTCTTCTTGAATTTAAATCTTCTATCTATTCCAATCCATCAACCCTTCAAATTTCTGGGTTGCTAGTTCACCCTTAATAATAAGCAAACACAACAAATTAAGCTTATTCAAGATGAAGCTTTTTAGCTAGCTAATATTGCTAATACCAAAACTATTACTAACAAGCAAATCTCATATATTATTAATACTGTCATCATTTTAATTACTGAATACCATATTCAGAATATTGTTATTCATCTCTCTATCTATAACAAAATGCTTGGCAAATATTTAACTATTGCTAAATATAAGTCTCATCTTTTCTGATCAACTCCTAATAGTACTATGCTCAACTATAATCTCTATAATATCTACAGTCTATAGGATATACAACTTCAATATCACATTAGCAACTTTCTAAACTGTATTAACAATACTTCAACTTTTGGCCTAACAACCCATATCAGACTTCAATAACTTCAAAATAATCTATGGTCTGCTACTAATATTCTTTAACACCCAATCCTTTAATTGATGATCCCAACAGACACACTACTACTTTTAAAATTATACAACTTCTTAACTCGCTTAATATCTCTATTACTTCTAATCACAATCTTGCCTGGCCACAAACTCTAACCTGGGGTTGCTTTTCTCTTGAAAATATCCTTATTCAACATCCCAACTATTATACTTTTAAACACAAAAAGATTCTCTTTTTTGAACAACTATATTCCACTAACAATGATATACTACTTGGCTGGTCTCACTTATCTCCTAGATTACTTTATATTCCCAAAAGAAAAAAGCCCACTTGGTTTAATTATTTAGAAAATACTATCTTGTCTCATAGTCCTTTTCACACAATTATTCTCTCTTTCTGACCAACAGGACATAATTCTTTCACTTACCAAACTAATCTTATAAACAAATCTCTCAAACCCTGGTTACTTACCTCATACAATAATAGTATTATTATTAGACAAGTTCGCAAAATTTTTCACCAATCCAATACAATTTCTATTACACACTGGCAACATGATATCAATACTTCTCACTTAAACTATAACCTAACTCTAAAAAAAAACCTAACAAAAAGGCCTAAAAATTTTTTGAAATTTCATAAAAAATAGTTCAAAATTTCAGCATCATCTGATTTCAGCATTATTCCCAACAATATATAATTATATTGCAACTATTATTATTACTAAATTGTATTTAATATCTAATTTGCTATTTCAAATGTTTTATACTACAACTCTAAAGTATATTTTAATATTCTATATAATATATAAAAGGCTTTTCTATTTATTTGCTTTGTAACTGTTTTTTTTACCAAATAAATTTAATTAATTTTTTAATAATATTTATTGTTTCATAATACAAAAGTTTTATTACTTATTTTATTCTGTTTTTCATCTCAAAATTTATATTGTATTATATTTTCTATTTGATTATGTCTACTTTAACTATTAAGAATATAAAATATTTTTGCATAGATAATTGGTAAAAAGATTTTGATTTATTTGAAAAAAAATAATAAAATAAACTTTTAGAACAATCTTATTAAAAATGCTTTATTTCTGAAGATAATTAACGAAATATTAATATCTTAAAAAAAAACTATATAAAAATAATTAAGAGTTTTTTTAGATATAACAAAAAAATATTGATAATATAAAACTATATGATTTATTTTATATTTAGCAATTTTATATTTGCTTAATGATCTTTTAGAAGAATATGAATTGTTGCAAAGCTGACAAAAAAAGGTTTAAGAGATACTATAATATATATAAAGTAATATCAGATACAAATGTTGTCTAAAAGCTTTGTAATTAATATATATTATATTATTAATTAAGAAGTATGTTATATATATATAATCAATAGTAATTCCAAACTCTATTCTATTATATTACTTAATTTTAATAATTATAATACTTTCATCAAAAATCTTATCCTATATAATTAAAACTAAACAAATAAATTACTTCCAAAATATTTAATACTTTGGTAAATATCTAATGCTATAGTAAAAGTCCAATACTATAATATAAATATTAATTATAAAAATCAATAATTCAAATATCAATATGAGACATGGTACTAAGAATATATATATAACCAAATTAAGACAAATTAATTGTTGATATCAATAATTTTTAATAAATTATATATTATATATATAATTAAATTTTAGCATTTTTATGATGAGTAAAACATGGTACGTATAATGAAATTAAATAATTTTTTTTAAAAAAAAATTGTAATAATCAAAGATCATAAATATGTTAAATTATAAAACTAAACCACTTTATAAATTAGATTATTTACTATTTGTATTTAATAATTTGTAAGTTCATTAATATTGCGTTCCTGGTTTAAGCGCGACTACGTCGCGCAGCTACCCTAATTCATAATACGTTCAGCGCGTATAATAAAGCATTGTAACACGAATGATGTATGCATAAAATCGCAATTACTTATCTATTTTGAAATAACTGAAAATTTACTTATAGAATACTGATGAGTTGCTTGAATTAAGGAATTGTGCAATAAAATTCTCATTATGGTAAGATTTTTAAATCATATTTGAAGTTGGGAATGGTAAGTACTATTTATTTCTCGCAACAGTGAGAATAAGAGGTAAAACTCTGGGTCATCCGGGCTCGAAGGGCTCTTAGCAGGCCGGAGATCTACCAGGTTATTTCCCCGTAGCGGTGAAATAAGGGTATTATTCTTCGTTTTTATATGATGTTATGACGGCCTTACGACTCATAATAACTACTTTAATTAATAATAATAATAATAATAAAAATCAAGTTTCTAAAAATGTTTGTTATTTCTCCGGAAACGCTTGTTATTTCCGGACTTTCGGGGAACAAACATTGCTAGAAACTCGGTTTTTACTGATTAAAGTGGTGATTATAAGTTGTCAAACCTCGTCATGCGATTGTATAGAACGTGGAATAATATAACGTTTATTATTGGATTGAATAAGACGAAAAAGGAAGAATTTTTATATATTTCCAGAAATTCTAAGATTAGCAATTCTGATGGAACGTATAGTATCAGAGATTGAAATTGAAAATAAGACGTTCATTATTATAGTAATCATTTTAATGGGTAATTGCGATGGAATAGTTGTATTTTGCTAAAATTATTGAGATAAAGTTAAAGACGAATAAAAGTAGAATTCTCTATAATGAAGGTAGATCTTAACAAGTCCATTCAAATAAAGGCATTATTTTTAGATGGTTTGATCTTTTAATTTATTTATTGTTTTTATTATACTAGGATTATTATAATTTGAACGAGAATTAAATAATGAGTTGGTGATGATTTTAAAAGAACCTAAACAAAAAGAATAGAAAGAGCTAAACGAAAAATCGCATCTTAAATTCGCCATCAAAAAACCAAATCTCTATATAACACGATTTCGGATCAATATAAATGGGCTTTTGCTGGAAAAAGGAATGAAATTGACATACATTTTTACAAAAAATCAACATTATGGCGCATTTGTGAAATACCCCAAATTTTGAAAATTTTGACTACTGGCAGTGAGCCAATTTAATTGACATTATTATATATAAATATGAGTTTGAGTTATTGTTGCGTAATTGTGAAATATATTCTGATTTAAATTATGATATACTACGCTACGTAATAAAAATAATTGTTAAATAAGGTGCGTCGTCAAAAAGAATAAAAATTTGAACAATGGGAAGATGGGTTAAATGGTGGGAAAATGGGTTAGACGTTATGATACAATAGCGTTATGATAAATCAGGGGTGCAAAAAAAATTTTTGAGTTTAATTTTAAATCAATCAATAATAAATTTAGTGGCTGAATACTCAGATCTGGGGACCAAAATATCACTTAATTTCACAAACGCGCCGTAATGATTATCTCGCGAATAATTGATAAGAATCACATGATCTCGGTAATATTCATCAAAACGAATCGGATGATACCAAAATTATGCGATTCTGATTGTTAATTCGCAAGATATTTAATTTTTTTTTAAAGGAATTTTTTGTCAATTTTCATCCCTTTTTCCAGCAGCAAGCATATCGACGCCGCTGATTGAAAAATATGATCAATAGAAATTTTCTATATTATCATGAAAATCACAGGGAGTCACGCCTTTTGCAGAGTACCATAACAATTCAAATCCGTAAAATTCCAACATATCCATTTAATAATAATTTTGTGAGCATACAAACATAGTAACTACAAGTAAAAATACCTCATTCACGTTAATTTATAAAAAATTTTAATAATCTAATATTAGAATTTAGTATTTAAAAATATCTCTATCGATTAAATACATCCATATATCCTGTTTCTGGTTTTAGCACACCTGCTTCGCGTAATTACCCAATAAGAAAAAAAAAAGAAAAAAGAAAATGCAGTGATCGTTAATCGTTATGGGATCAAATTCAGTGTATCCCCTACTTTTAATAAATTTTCTAAAAATATATTTAATGTAGTTTAAATAAAGAAACTTATATATATATATATATATATATTTTTAAGGTATCTATAATATTCATTAAGGTGGGGGCTATGATCATTTGCTAATTATATAATACTAATAATACTGTATATATATGTAATTCAGCCTTATAGTTTTAATTTCTCTTCTCTCGTGCTAACATCTAGGGATGATGGTGATACTAATTAAACAACCAAATCTAGTAATTTAATACAACCATCTCGAGAAGCATTAAACATTAGCAAAAATAGCATTTAATGCACTGCAAGACACAAAAATTCATATCATACCGCATATTTATACTGCTTTAATCATTTAAGAGAAAAAGATTTTCAGATGCGCCGTTAAACAAAGGTCAAGTTAGAATTATTGTATGTACTATTATCTAAAAAACAAAGTCATCTGATTTAAAAACATAACAATATCACAATTATAAAAATGACTTCAAAGATTCACTTTATATAAACACACAGACCTTACGGTAAAGCATACAATTTTATTACAACCGATTTTTTTTTTAAAAAAAAGGATAAAAATAGAAATGGTGTTAGAGAATAACCCTAAAAATCTCGAGGAGAATTTGAAACAAAGAGGAGTCGGTAATTCCAATCCGATAGGTAAAATAATTTTGTTTCTTGAAATCTAAATTTTTAAAATTTTAATTAAATTTTTTTTCAAATTCATTAGGACTATTTGCATTCGGAACTACACAACTCATATATTCTTTGTATCTTATTCAAATAGCAAATATTACTAATAATCAAGTTGGGCTTGGTTCTGCTTTATTTTATGGTGGTATCATTCAAGTACTTTCTGGAATATATGGATTATTTTCTGGCAAAACTCTCAGTGCTACTATTTTATGTTCGTATGGTATGTTTAAAATTATATTTATATCATATGTTATCATAAAAAGATTCGTTCAAATTATTGTATCTTCTCTTTCTCGTAGGTGGTTTCTGGATCTCTTTTGGATTTATTTATCTGCCAAGTTCTGGGATCATTGATTCATTTAAAGATGATCAAGTGATGCTTAGAAATGCCATTGGAATTTATCTTACCGTATGGGCTATTTGTTAGTATTATTCTCTTAATCTTATCGTATCTTATTTTGGTTTCATTGTCTAATTTTTTTACTCAAATTTTTATTTATAGTTACATTTTTAATGTTAATTGCCTCCTTAAAGACTACGATTTTAGAAATTTCAACAATAACATTTGCATTGACTGTCTTTATTTTTCTTACTCTCGCTAATTTTACTGGTTTAAACGTTTTTTCTCGCATCGCTGGATACTTTGGAGGTAAGAATTTTTGAAATATTATTATTATGGTAAATCTTATATTGTTATTAATAATAAAAAAAATTCTTCTTTTAAGTATTAGCAGCTCTTGGTCTGTGGTATATGGCAATGGCTCAATTACTTACTAAAGAAACTTCATATTTCTTATTACCACTTTTCCCGATAAATAATAATATTAATAATAATAATGAATCATCTAGACTTGTTTAATTTCAATTATATAGTAATTATAAAGTTTCTATGTTATTAATTATTTTTCTTTACAATGACTTCTTTTTTGTATAAATTTATAAAATTTGAAATTTTAAATTTGTTAGAATTCGATTTGTGTAAATTTATTGTTGGATGATATTTAAATTTTAATCCACGTTTTAATAATAAAAAATTTTAATTCTCAAATGGCTTTAATAATTAAGTAGTATTAAATAAAAATGCCTGACACTTTAAAAATCTAATATATAACTCAAATACAAGTCAGCTAGCTATTGAATTTACATACAACTGTAATATCTTTTATTTTTCTTCCAAGTGTACTTTATTTTCACGTTAATTATCATAAAGATTTTTCCTAGTTGAAATTGGACTGTTCATATATCTTGTTACTGTTGACATCTTATGATTTTAAACTCTATTAATCTGAAAGTGTTATAGCCTTAATTTCGCTTTTAAAATCAAAAGATTTCAAAAATGATTCAACACATCAACTCGTTATGCGTCATTAATTTACAGTATGCCAATTATAAATTGACGTATGTCGTTTTCAATTAAAAACGACATTTATCATAAATTTACAATTAATAAAAAAAATTGATACAGTTACAGTATTTGAACCCGTGTAGAATTTACATATGGCATGTGTGTTTCTAATATAAAAAGCAACGCAATAATTTTGACTATTATAATTTCGCCAAAGACCCATTATGTAAAGCAAACTGTTTGAACAACCTCTTTTTTTACTTTTGTATCACTTTGACTAAACGTTTAATATCTTCTGCTCGCTCCGGACAATTAACATAATTTTATTTAGAGCATTAATTTATTTTCCTTTTTTTAAAATGAAAAAGGACTCTAAACAACTTTGTACACTTGGTCAGAATTATCAAAATGGTATCGGTGTTAGAAAGGCGAAAGGAGGCTTTTGGATATTATTTGAAAGCAGCTAAGTTAGGAATTCAAATGCGATAGGCGAAGTTGGTCATTATTATCATTATTGCATTGGAGTAGAAATAAACGATCAGGATATTATGAGAAATCGGTTGATTTGGATAATGTTTATGCAATGTGTTATGTTGGTGTTTGTTATAAAATGGATACGGGGTTGATCGAGATTATAATAAAGCATTCGAATACTATTAATATGGGTATTGATGCAGCAATGAGAAATGTTGCTAAACTTTATCGAAGCAGTATGGGAATTGTTGGTATACTAAGTGTAGAAGTCATTTGAAAACCAATAAATCACCTGATCATATCAATTCTGAACTTAAGAAAATGAGAGATTTAAATTATCTTGGATTAATTATGAATTCAGAGATATCAAGGAAAAGAGAAAGGTGGATTTGCAACCGTATATTATGCGCGTTGGCGCGATAGAATTAATAATATGTGGCATCATGGTGCACTTAAAGTGATTTGTGGTTCAAACGAGAATTTACCCACGAATTGAAGAATTATTGTGAAATTGATTATGAGAATCTTTCGTTTTGGGAATGTTTTGGACTGTCAAGAAATGAATAAGGTGATTACATTATTGTTATGCATCATGCAATAAAAGAACATTACGACAAAATCTTGTACAAGTATCACAATTGAAATGGAATGATAAATTGAATATTTTATATTTTATAGCTGTGGACCTTGAATCGATTCATTCGCAGGAACTCGTTCACAGAGATTTACACAGTGGAAACATTTTGCAAGAAATTTGCAAGGTGTATATATTACAGATCTTGGACTTTCTAAAAAAGCTAAGGAAGGAAAAATTTGTGGAATTCTGCCGTATATAGTGCCTGAGGTTTTGGTTGGTCAACCGTATACTCAAGCATCAGATATTTACAGTTTTTGCAGAGATTTCGACAGGACAAAGAGCGTTTGATGGAATTTTTTAATGGTGATCTTGTATTAAGAATTATCAGATTTAAATGTTTAGGTTCAGATTTTATGTTAAATTAGCTATAAAGGTATTGATAAACGGCCTAATAGAGATTAAACCTAGGTGCAATGCGCGGATGATCCTCGATTTTGATTGGCTAACGGCCGGTGATCTTTGAAATTTTGGCCCGCATTACAAAATTGTTTACTAAATTCCGGCCGGATTTGACTTTTTAATTTTCTCATTATAAAAATAGAAATTTTTAAAAAATAAGCACGCATTATGGTATAATTGGCCCAGGAACAATTTTCACTTAATAGGCGGCTGCGATTTCATTAGTAAAATTATGAGTAATTCCGGCCTAAT
>CAJVPU010001208.1:0-13623 GCA_910591775.1 Dentiscutata heterogama | reverse complement strand
AGTTAGAGATAGCATTTAGTTAGTTGCAATATATATTGTTAGTAAATTGTTATCTGTGTGATGTCAAGAAATGAGACTATACATATATTTGATTTACATAGTACATTAGACACCCCAACTGTACTGTACATACTGTATATGTATTGCATATTTATTAGAGTTGGGATCCAGCTTTTGCTAATTTTATAATTATGAAAAATTGTGAACTACAGTATCCATCCAAACTATTTGGGACAGCCCAAACCACGTTATGATTAGCATCAAATAGTTTTAACTAGTAGGTTAAAACCAATGTGATGCTAATTATCACATGGTTTGGGACGTTTGGATGCACTAACAAAAAATGTCGGGGACGCAATTTTACATATAAAAAACCAGCTTTATTCTTATTTCTAATAAAACCCAACCCTAATGCTAACTATATAGGTAATTCAGGCCCATATCCGGAAAATTTGGACGGCAACTATAGATTCAATTGTCCGATGTTATACAGTATGATCGTGCGAATTTTGTCTACATTTTTTTTTGTCATGAAATTACGTAATTGTGAAAAATATCACCCAAAATTGACTCAATCATTGAATTCAAATGAATCTCAATGGATATTTCTGTATTTATCGTTATCCATTGAGGTCCATGGATAACAACAATTGTCAATCCTGCCCCAAATCATCACACGCTTGTCGGATAACATCATACATTCACATTCATACAGTAATAATCAATGTCACTCATGTGCTACCGCGCAACGCATATTTCCGATAAAAATTTCACAATATCAAAATATATATAGTGATATATTGTGTATATGCGAAATATAAAATCAAGTAGAGCCATATTACGTACCCTTACTACGTATAAATTTTTTTTGTTACGTATAATAACTACATACATACATTACATACAGCAGTACATTATAACTATAAAAAACAATATACATTTTTTTTAGTAAATTACGATCATTTCCCACGCTTGGTGCTACGTAAGAATATAAATACCTGCATCTACGCAAAATATCCGGTGTTAAAAAAATCATGGTACCTAGCACTTCTGAAGATCCTTTTCACAAAATTATTTTAAAAAATAGTTCTGAAAAATCAGAATTCTTAAAAGAATCTTCTTCTCAATACGGGTACAATGGCAGAATTGATTCTATACGTGAAAATGAATATCCACAACTGAAAGGTACTTAAAATTTCTTTTGATTTTTTTTAGATTTTATTTGATTTTACTGATTTTTATTTCTTTACAAGGATCCGTTTATCTTGATCATTCTGGTGCGACTGTATATGCAAAAAGTGTCGTAAGTTCCTTCACTAATGATCTTACAAATAATCTTTTTGGAAATCCTCATTCGTACAACCCCAGTTCCCAGCTTACTTCTCAACGAGTTGAACTAATTCGGGCTCGTATTCTGAAACACTTTAATGCAAATCCTGCGGAATATCAAGTTATATTTACTCAAAATGCGAGTGCTGCTATTAAATTGGTTGGTGAAGCTTTTCCTTGGACCTATGGTCAAAGTTCTTTCAGATATTTGAGAGAATCTCATAATAGTGTGATAGGCTTAAGACGTTTTGCCGAAGAAAATAACTCTCCTATTATTCAAGCTATAACTGAAAAAGATTTAGAATCATCCTTTAAAAATATACATGAATATCCGATTAATGATAATCTAAATTCTGAAATAAATCAAGATATTGTATATAATCTTTTCGCTTATCCTGCACAATGCAACTTTTCTGGTCAAAGATTTCCACTCAAATGGACACAAATGATTAAAAGATTAAATTCTGATAAATCAAAGACATTGGTCTTACTTGACGCTGCTGCTTATGCAGCAACTTCTTCATTATCATTAGCTGATAAAGACACATCTCCAGACTTCGTTGCTATCAGCTTTTATAAAATTTTTGGATTTCCCACAGGTTTGGGTGCTTTATTAGTAAAAACTGAATTGACTCCTATATTAAAAAAGCGATATTTTGGTGGCGGGACAAGTATGCAAATTAATTCACATAATTTATAATCAAAATATAAATATATATATTCTTTATATTAATAATATCTATTATTAATATGTAGTTCGTGCAGTTGCTTATGATCGATTATGGCAAGAATTTCGAGAGAATTTGAGTGACCGTTATGAGGATGGTACTATTAACTTTTTGGAGATTATTTCCCTAGAACATGCGTTCAATTCAATAGAACGAATATATACGAACTTTAATAATATTAAGAATCATGTGACTTCCCTTAGCTCTTATCTCTACAAACGAATGAATTCACTTAGACACTGGAATGGTTCACCTGTGTGTGTTATCCATGCTAATAATGACTTTTCAGATAGTTCTATTCAAGGTCCTGTCTTCAATTTTAATGTAAAACGTGCTGATGGTTCTTGGGTTGGATACCTTGAGGTAGAAAAGTTAGCTAGTGTAAAAGGTATTCATGTTAGAACTGGTGGTTTTTGTAATCCTGGTTGTTTATCAAGATGGGTAAACGTTAATTCGGATCAGGTTATGGCTAATTATAAGGTAATTTTATATGAAAATATGCACAGTTAACTCTTACAACAAATTTTAACATTAATTCATTATAAGGTGTCACTTTTATATAGTTGATTTGTTTTTTTTTGTATGATCTACTAAAATTTGTTATATCGAGTTGGCTGTACGTATTATATTCGTGATTTATTATATGATATTTTATCTATATTAACATTGTTTCTTATGCAACGTAGACTGGAAAAGTATGTGGTGATGATCATGATATTCATAACGGCAAGCCTACGGGTTCAATACGTATCTCTATAGGTGCTATGTCAACTATTGATGACATTCTTGTTTGGTTAGATTTCTTCAATACATATTTTGTGGAATCAATCCCACCATATAAAATGTCACAAAAAGTTGGTATTGACACCAATATAACTTATTCAAATCAATCAAATTTGGTTGTGGAAAGAGTAACTTTGTGTATGTTTTTTCCCTCAGAAATAAATAAATAAATAAATAAATAAATAGGATCTCTTGCAGTATAGGTGAGACTATTAATAAAAAGTATAATTAATCAATTGATTTAGATGGTATCACCTATATTGCAAGAGATCCAATAAATATATATTAACATTATAAAATAATTGATGTTTGCTTTTAATATTGGCGCTACAGATCCAATTAAATCATGTCACGGATTTACCATACCACCTTCATCTTCCTGGCCAGTAACTAGTCAAGGACTATTATATGACCGTGAATGGATGTTGGTAAATTTAAGAACTGGAAAGGCATTAAGTCAAAAAATGTAAGAACTTACTAATTAATGTCATTAACCATTTGGTATTGAGAGTAATTTTTGTGCTATAAAATAACAGATTCCCAAGGATGACTTTAATACGTCCAGTCGTTTTTCGAGATAAAGAATTGCTTGTTATTTCGGCACCTGGTAACGTCATATAAATAAATTTATTTTATTGTTTATGTTTTATAAAAATTATTAGTAATAATAATATTATTATTGCACTTTATATGAAATAATACATTCAAATAGGGCAAGATCCTCTTCAAATAAAGTTGAATGAATATCCTGATGACATTGACTCTTCTACTACATGTTCGTCTCAAGTTTGCGGTGACAAGTGTGTATTTACTTATTTACCTTTTCTAATAGATTCATTTGATGCCTTAATAGATTATTATATTAAATTAAATTTAAATAATTAAACATTTGTAAACTAGGATTGAAACATTTATATACACATCTCCACATATTACAAATTGGTTTACAAATTTTCTTGGTATACCATGCCGCTTAGCTCGACAACCACCTATAACCAATAATGACAATAATTTCATTCAATCTCAAAGATTCATAAAGCCGCATCTTGATGTACCTATGACGAATGCACATCTTTCATTATCAAATGAATCACCGTTTTTATTGATTTCACGTAACAGTGTTAATCATGTTAATGAAATGATTCTTGAAAATGAAAATAAAGATGAAACAATTGTTGCTGATTGTTTTAGAGCCAATATTTTAATTAAAGCTACATGTGAATATGAAGAAGATGAATGGAAAATGATTAGGATTGGTGGACAAGTGTTTAGGGTAAAATATCTAATTTGTTTGCGCTCGACAAGTTTATGTGACATTAATTCAATTTTTTTATTACTTTAAAGTTAATTGGTCCGTGTAGAAGGTGTCATATGATCTGTATAAATCATGAAACTGCTGAAAAAATTAAAGAACCATATTCGACTTTAGCAAAGTATCGTCGATTTAAAGTAAGTTTTATTTTCATCATTCCTTTTTTTTTTTTTTTGCGTGATTTTACTCATAATAATACATTATTTCATTATAGGGAAAAATATTCTTTGGGCAACATATGATTCATGATGCTGAACTTTCTGATTCACCTTTTGAAATTAAAAGTGGTGCAAAATTTGAAATATTAGAAAAATTTCAGGATCAACAAGAGATATTTAGATAATTGGCAAGGTAATTAATTCATTACTATTTGAGTGAAATGAGACAGTTGAAAAGTCTTGATACAAATTTCTCAATGCTTTTCTCGTTTTCCTTCATCCTTTTTTCGTTGGAATTGTCCCCAAGTTAGAATGGGATACCGGAATACTGGAGCTTTTGCGAAAACAATTAACTCAGCAACCTTTACCAAAACAAATTTTTTTACTAAATAAAGCACAGAACTAAAAAAAGTTAGGGAATTAGTTGAATAAAGAACTGACTTTTTTTTCGCAAATGTGGATAGGTTAAATGGTATAATGTCCTGACTACTAATAGATTTAGACTGTAGATATTCTTTAAATGAATCAATACGTATGAATTAAGAGTGTAAGAAATAATTCTGCGATAAAATAAGTTAATGCTAAAAGAATTGTATTTTTTAAAACGAGCGAAATATTTCAAAGTATCAAATAATAAATGACAATGTACAGTATACAACTTGTAGTCATCCCTCACATGTCAGCATTTGTGCATTTATTATGGTTTCAATACAGTATCAATGTCGACTATTTTCGAAATTTCCATAAAAGAGCGTTAATTTCATTTCATTTGAGAAAACATTATAAAACCAATTTATTTATTGATAATTAATACAATATAATGTAAAGGCCATGGTTTAAATCTATTTGACATGAAAATTTACAAATAATCGATCAAAAAAAAAAAAATTTCAATATTCTTAACGTAACAAATTTAAGTTTTATTTTTAATCAATCCTATGTGTAATTATTTGATTTATCTATTTTTATTTCAGTTTACAAATTTTTAACTAAACGCGAGCTTTCATCATAATTATCTGCATCTACCCTAATGTCTACCCCAACGTCTATTTTAACATAAACCCTAAAATCTACGCTAACGTCTACCTTAGCACTAACGTCCAAACACACGAAGTAACGTTCGATTCAGAGATGCTGTTGCGAGTTCCGTGAAAGAATAATGAGTAACGATATGAAAAAAAAACAAAACACAAGTACAAAAAACCAATACGAAAACTACGAAAGAAAAAGTACCGAAAACGGCGAAAGATAAAAGACACCGAAATGGACGACACCAATGACGAAAAAAAAGAGACCGAAAAAGACACGACGAAGAAAAGACGACGCTAAAATAGACAACTATATTAAAAAAAAAAATAAATAAACAAATAAATTATAAATTAGAAAAATAAATAAAATAAATTAAAAAATATATACTTTTGTAAATATAAATTTTTAGTAACGATATATAAAAATACTTACTTTTTCTGCCACTGCGTAGAGATAATATTTCACCAAAACGTTCGCTAAAGTTTATGTTGACGAATGATTCGAAAAAAAAAAGGGACGTTATACCGACACGAATACTATGTCGATATAACGTCCCAAATAAAAAAAGCAATACTTTAAGGGTGTTTCCGACTCTAGGAGGGTGTTTTCAAACTCTAGAAGGGTGTTTTCAAACTTTAGAAGGGTGTTTCAAACTCTAGGAGGGTGTTTCAAACTCTAGGAGGGTGTTCAACTCTAGGAGGGTGTTTCCGACTCTATAAGGGTGTTTTCGACTTTATAAGGGTGTTTCCGACTCTATAAGGGTGTTTTCGACTTTATAAGGGTGTTTCCGACTCCTATAGAATCCTATAGCTAGAAGCGGCATGAAGCTCACGCTTAAGAAGTATTTCATTCTCCTACTAGGACTCCAATAGGCAGAAGCTTTTACTTAAGGAAATTTCATAACTATTCCCGCTTGTGAAAACAGTAGACCTTAAGTGTAAAAAAATTCGAAAAAGCTTCTTGAGAAAAAAAATTTTTTAACTGGATCATATTTATAATTTTGATCTGATTATTCACATAATCAGTCACTGTGACGCGATCAAACAATCAACAATCGCGTTATTAAAAAATAACAAATCACATCTGTATATTGGTGCAACAAAAACAATGCACGCATCACCAATTATATTTTACGCGAAATACGCGCGCTAATCAGCTAATCATTAATTTATTTAAAATGTTATACTATTCACTTGTCATAGTAAATTTCCCTATGTTTTCATATTGTGATAATGAAAATTAAAAATTTTTCCTATTTAAATGAAGTTTATATATTTATGTTGTAAATGGATACAGAATATATATTCATAATCAACTCAAGTTGATTATTGTAATGATTGTACATTTTTATTAATTTGCAGATATTCTTAATCTAAAAAAAACTTGAGACGAATTTGATTAATAAAGACAGTATTCTAATAGGCATTATAAAATTTTATTTCACGAATCACATATACAGTATAACAGTGCAAAGTGATAATTTTTTGTATTATAAAACTTTTATTCACGAATCAATTATACAGTATCAGGTAAAGTGATAATTAGAGCTCTTACCCGGGTGGGTCGGGGTATTGACCCGGGTTATTACCCGGGTCATCGAGTCAAACGGAACTTCATAAAGTTTTGAAGTTAATCCTTAAAAGTTGATGCAACGATACTTAATTAGAGCCGTTAATATATACACTCATAAAACATTGGTTCAAACTATACTTTATTGTCCGGAGCGTAGCGAAGGACATTTAATGGACGAGTAAAGTACATCGAAAATTGCGTTTATGATGTCTGTCCGCACACGTGAAAAAAGTTACGTTTTTGATGCATAACTATATTCGATAATTTATTCGCTCCGGACTTACAACAGTTTCTTAAAACTGATTACATGATCGAACACTCAAAAATCAGGTTCTATAAATGTCTTTTAGAAAAAATAATTTTACTATCGGAATAAGTTTATTTGGTCTCTACTATGTCGTTATCAATTTTCACTCTTCTAGTAGTATTACAGTATTTATTTCTCACCACGCAGAGGTGTATCCTATGACTAAGTTTATAATTGTATCCTACAAAAGGACGTTATGCATCGAAGTTACTGTTCTTAGAAAAACTGTATGGCTATTATAATTCATAGAAAGGCTTTCATATGATTGGCCGAAGTACACTGGTTCGCAGAATCAAATATTTGCTGCAATATCGATATTGAATGATTTCTCAGATAATTATTTCATTTCAGACTCTAAATCGAGACCATTTTACATAATGATCGCCTATGACATTGATTATGATATTTCACTTAACCCGATTTAGGGTTTGAATTCATAATACAATATCGAATATCGAAATTATATTTTGTATAATTTTTTATTGTATAGGGTTGTAAAAAATATTATAGTATAATAACATTGATTAATATACCGTATAAAATTTATTATATCGTATAATTACATCCCTATGTATAGTAATACCTTGTCATTATTATTGGTTTATTAAAGTAGAATTCCTCGCGTTTTTTCTTCTTTTGTTACGCGCTTCGATTTATTTCGATTGGGTTGATTAAATTTTACGATTTGATTGGTCGATACTTTTCTCATACTATCTTGTATAGCTACCTGCAGACATATTAACTGATCAAATAAATTTTATGAAACTAATCAATTCATGTCTGCTTCTAACAACGACAAACGAAGGTAAAAGAGTGTTTTGAAATAGAGTTTGAAACCGATTTTATTTTTCATATGTTATAACCGATTAAAACCTTTTTTAACATATGAAAAGAGGGTCGGTTTTGTCATTACAGCATTAACATATTCATTTTCAAAAAACTTAATGATACAACATCCATTCAGCCCGATGTACTGAATCCTTCTGTGATCAAAATATTCAATCCTTCTGAGATGGTTAATTTCCCTGAAATACAACTCACTCTCGTTATAGTGAAGCCATCGGGCCGAAAAAAAAAAAATACTTATATCGAGAGAATACTATATGTACTTCACTATATCGAATTGAAGTTTAATAATTCCGCAATTCAAAATTCTTCACTATAACGAATCTTCCAGAGTTAGCTATAACGAGAGTATGTTGTACTGAATCCTTCTGTGCCCAATTCATAAATTTCCCAGAAATTTTAGGTAACTGTACATTTTGTAGTACTTATATAATATTTTCGTAGATCGCGGGCCCGAACTTTAGACAGCCACAATCAATGAATGATGATTATAGAGCAACAGCTTTTTTTTTATATATCGAGGACGACGGTTACTATATAGCAAAGTAATTGTGTTACTATTATATTACTAAAATTATAATTAACCGAACTGCTAAATTATCTTTTAGAATTTCTTAACATCTCTATTTATTGAGAATCATAATTATAATTTCTGAAATTAATGAATCTCATTCTATTCTTACTATAGAATAGCTATAATTCAAAGTGTATGTTAGGGAGTAGGAATATCATATACATATTATAAAATTTATTTTCTATCAGGTACTGAAGAATCTTTGGTGGTAACACTTATGTCTGGATTAGCTGCACTATAATCCAACGAATCCTAATTAAAATCAAATTTTGGCGTTAGAAATCAATATTTTAAAAGAGTGGCGCAAGCCAAATTTTAGTGTATGTAAATTAAAATTACTACAGTATATATATAAATTAAATAGCATGCCACTAAAATTTGACTTGCCAACAACCCTAATTAGTATTATCTACACAGATGATTCGATGGTTAAAGAAATAAGGTACTTGATTATTCTTTTTTTTCATTTTTTCAATTGCTTGGTCAGGGTAAACTGCGTCTTTATCGTAGGCAGTCTCTGTTTGAGCGATATGATTTGTCTCTCCAGAGACAGTTTGTTCTGTTCGGTTACCTGATCTCGAATAAGTATTGCTGGATTTTTTATCATCTTTTTGTGCTTCTGATGATGTTAAGTGCTTCTTATAATTGTTTTGGTGTTCCTGTGAGTTACTTGAGTAACTGCAAGCTGATAAGTCGGAAAAAATACGAAATTGTGACAGAGAAACACGAGCACATCGAATTGAACGGGTGTACATTTTTGAAAAAGACGATATTTTATTAAGATGTTTTGCAGATTTATATGTTATTAAGACGTTTTTGCGGATTTATATAAATTATTAAGATGTTTCGCAGATTTATATAAATGATGACCGATACGCCATGGTGATATCATTATCATAGTAAAAATACATGTGAATACGTATATTAAATTATATATATATATATATATATAGTATATATTAAAGATATTTCGTAGTTTAATAGTAATAGTTTTTTTTTTGGTTATACGTATACGTACTGTTTATGGTGCGAACCATTAATGTCGATTTTGTATATATATACTTAATAATTTTCAAACTAAAGCCACAAAATATCACTATTTTCGGATAATATAAAATGTTGGCAACGTGACACAAGATCGGTATAAATTTGATCAATTTTCCAAACTTTTATCGTTATAAATCTTTTTTTAATCATGGGAAAACGAAAAGCTAATAAAAATGAAGATCCTATCGACTCAGCAACTATGGATGTATCCGAAGAAGATACGGAGGACTCTGACGAAGGTGTTTCTGACGGAGAAGAAAATTCGCATTTAGATGTACTATCATAAATTTTAATAATTTTAATTTACTATTCGATATCAATTTTAAAACAATAATATTCATTTGCTAATTATAGGAAGAAATAGTGGATATAGATTTTGACTTTTTTGATCCAAAACCAATCGACTTCCACTCAATAAAAAACTTAATTATTCAATTATTTTCTACGGACGCCGAACTATTCAACATTAGTGAACTTACCGAACTGATTATTGATCAACCATTATTAGGTACCACTGTAAAAGTTGATGGAGCTGATTCGGATCCTTATGCAGTTCTCACAGTTTTAAATATGAACGAACATTTGGTAAATTTAAATTTAAAATTTTGATTAATTAAGTTTCTAGTTATGATTTAAAATAAATAAGTTTTTCGAATAGGAAAAAAAATGTATTCAAGATCTGATTAAATACTTATTAGACAAGACAAAACCAGATCAGACCTTAAATGAAAAACTTGATACGTTATTAAAAAAAGACTCCACAAATCATGTTGGATTAATATTAAGTGAAAGATTAATTAACATGCCAGTACAGATTGTGCCGCCTATGTATAAAATGTTGCAAGAAGAAATTCAGTGGGCTGTTGATGATGTAGGCATAAGAAAATTTATTTAAAATTTAAATCAATTTGAGAAAATATTGTTATTTAAAAAAATTAACGTTTTTTTTTTTTTTAGAATGAACCATACAATTTTGAATGGTACCTTGTGTTGTCTAAAACTTATCAAGAAGTCATGTCTACTTTGGACGACGAAAGCAGTCAAAGTAAAAAACAAAAAAAGAAAAAAGCAAAGGTATCTATTAGTATATATCAATTTAATTTGTTGACATAAAAATTTTAATTCATTTTTTTTATTATTATTAGTCTGAACCAACAATATTTTATTTTCATCCCGAAGATGAAATCATTGAACGGGTATTTTAATTTTAATTTAACTATCCAATTCACATTTTAATGATCCTCAATTTATAAAAAAATATATATATTTTTAGAACGCAGAATACCAACTTAATTTCAATTTTACAAAACAGCCATCAGTTTCAGACTCCAAAAGAGCTTTTTCAAATTTTGGTATTGCACCTTCTATGAAATTGTTTTTGTTTAATAGGTCTAAGTTTGACAATTTGGTTCGAGATTTAGAAAATGCTTGCAAATAAATACATGGTAAGTAAATAAATAAATACATGCTATATCTCAGATCATAGTACATATAATTCCATTTTACCAGTCGACCTATTGCTAACCCTGGCTTTTGCTAATCATGATCTACTACTAGCGATTCTTTAAATATAAGTATATAAAAATATTAAATTAAAAATTATACTATACACTAACCAAAGTAATTATGTAATTTATAAATAAAATACGTGAATCCTAGTGTAAACCAATTCTAGCCATGGAGATCATTAAATTGTTTTTTTAAATATGTTAGCATCCTTTCCAAGTTATTTTTACTCTTCCATCATCTAGGTTGGCAATTTGCTATTTTATAGATTAAGAAAGAAATGTAAATATATATATATCATTTATATATTAACGAATTTACCATAACTTACTTTAAAAGCTGTCGATGACATATCAATGTCACCGCTTTTACATACAGGGCACTTTAAAAAAAGCATTCAAATGTTAGTGATGAATGTTAGTAAATAATAATAATAATAATAATAATAATAATAATAATAATAATAATAATAATAATAATAATAAAAGCTTTACCTTATCCACAACTTTTACTTTAACGGTTCCCTTAGGTCCAGTGATTTGTATGCATTTCCCGCACACTGGCGAATCACCAGGGTCAGCATATATACCGTATTGTGGTGCATTCTTTTAATTAATTAAAAAAAAAATTTAGATAATGGATGGAAATGATTATAATAAAAAATATTTTTAGAAATTTTTACCATAGCAGCAACTAATTCACTATCATAATTTTGCCATCCACATGAACCTATTCCCACACCCGGATCTATCAAAAGATGCGTTGAATTAATATATATGCTACAGAAATGTATTCTGCTCTCAGTACAGCTAAGTGCAGGTCTAATAAAATGCAAATAAGCTTCGTTTCCAAGTATATAGAGCAATATATATTTTATTTTAGGATATTTTTTTACTGGCAAATTTTCCTGCCTTAGCAGAGCTGCACTTGGAGTTGACTGTAATCTCTTTGACAGTTTGACTTACCATAATAAGTGCCATCTCCACTCCCACTCATATCTAATCCTGATGCTCCAGTATCATAACTTTGAAATCCACCAACAGCGGCAATTATTATAATTATTAGTAAAGCTATAAGAAATAGTCCTAATGAAATTAATATTGCATATTTGTATGGTGCTACTCTTGGATGTTTTTTTTCTAGCCATTCGCTCCATTTGTAATATGGGGTTAAAAGAACGTTACAGCATGGCGCGCAAGCGGTTTTGGTCTTTTGCCATGCGGAAGGTTTGGTTGATTGATTAGATGGGACTGGAGGTGGAAGAGATGGTAATGATTTTTCTGTGGATGATTGAGAGGAGTTACCAATGCGAGTTATAGATGAAAACATTATTTATTTTAATTTTTTTATTTTTTTAGAGAAAAGCCGTTATAGCAATTTACTTTCAATAACGAATTTCTTTTTAGAATGGTCTATCCGATGACACAAAATTTAGTAGATATATATTTTTTGCAGATATGTAGTACTTGTGTTAATTGAATTTCAGTTATATTTATAAACTATATTGCATTGTTTTTTTTATCTCTAAAAAAAATACGTATATGGTAATAATAATAATAAATAATAATTCGTTTGTCTTATGCCCTGCTAGCCAGAGGAAGGCGCAAATACCAATGCTCACTGACCAACCACTTATGGAAAGAGAAATAACTAGTATACGTAATTATGATAAAAGTGTTGGGCTAAGATGAGCTAAAAAATGGTAACGGTAATGGATGCTAACAATTTAATAGGACTGATTCGGCCAGCGACAAGAAAAAAACCTGAATTCGTTCTGTGAGCCTTATAATTTGTCGTATTTATATCTAGGCAAAGTTCTTCTGTCTCTAGGGTGTCTTTCAACCCTTTTACCTGTAATTCAACTAGGGCACTTTTAGAAGCGCGTTGCAAGCATATGCTCTATCGTTTTGAATTTTTCCTGCATATCTGCTAAAATTCTCATAATTTTCTTCTCTTTTTCTACTTCTACTTGTTTCCTTTTCTCCTGCCCAAAGCTTCTTTGTTTGAGCCAGTTGCAACTTCTACTTTATAGTACTTTGGATTGGGTATTCTTATGTTTTCTAAACTGCTAAGTAGTTTTCTGGTTATGCTACGTAATCTAGAGCTGCTATTAGCTCTACTACTTTGTTTACTACTATTATATTTACCATTCAGCTTTTTTGTTATTTGATTTTGACCAGTCTGACTTGTGGCAAATCTTTGTAAAGAACCATGCCTAATTTTGTTTTCATTCTCTGATTTGTATTTATGTTTGTTTTTTTTAGAAGAATCTATTAGACTATATTTATTTGCCCATTCTAATTTTGTATTATAATAGTATATCAATCTCCTGAGTGCATCTTGCATGTCAGCCTTATTTTCAAAGTATATTGTAGCTACTTGTCTTTGATTACCATTTCGATTCTTTGATATGTAGACTGCTTTTGCATTTA
>CAJVPU010001207.1:0-13623 GCA_910591775.1 Dentiscutata heterogama | reverse complement strand
GTCCGTGGGATTTGAACTCTAGACCTGCCACTTGGAGAGGGTGACAACTAGACCACTACACTAGGTTGCCACACCTCCCCTAAACTATTTATAGAACAATTACAAGTTTTAAAGTAATTAATAATATAATAATAAGTTTTAATGTAATCAATTAACCCTTGCATATTTTTATGCACCTCTTGCATAATTATGCAGGCTTATGCATATTTTATGCACGAACCTGCATAATTATGCAAGGTGTGCATAAAAATATGCAAGGGGTTAATTGATTACATTAAAACTTATTATTATATTATTGATTACTTTAAAACTTGTAATTGTTCTATAAATAGTTTAGGGACTTAAATTTTGGGGTACAAAAAGAGGGACCCTAGTAGGGTATTACAGGGGAGGGTATAATCAGCTAATAAGTGTCAGTTCCCTTATTATTATTATTATTGTTGTTGTTGTTGTTGTATTGCACAGTATACGCTTTATGCTAATTTACATTTACATTTTATTAAGTTTATAGAATATATACAATTAAATCTTTGAGTATATGGACTAACTCAAAACACTGCAACCAATGAGTATATGTTAATATTTGATGAATTTCATTCGAAAAGAAAAGGAAGGTATGAAAAATGCGCAAATTGCAACCGATTTAACACATCTCCTGCTTGGCGATCCTTATAAAATAATACAAGGGTGGACAAGTGGAAATAAAGATACCGACGATTATATTAAAGAATTTCAACTTAAAACTACAGAATATGAAGATGTAATAGAATGGATTCCTTTTAATAGGTTAGATAATTATCGAAAGATTGGCGATAAGTTTTTAGCAACCTGGTTAGATGGAATACGTTATGTAAATTATAATGACAAAGTTGAAAATGATTATAGATATGCACAGTCACGTCTACAATAATGTACAGTGGAGCTTAAAGCATTAATTAAATCACCAAAATTATTAAATATTTTAAAAGAAGTAAGATTATAATATTTATACATGTAGCTTGCTTAATTGTTGATAAATTTACTAATATTTTAAATATTCTGTAAGTTTAAAAATTATATACAATTAGAGAGTAAAAATGTTTATGGATTAACTCAAAACTTAACTACAGGTGAATATATGATAGTATTTGATGAATTTAGTTCTAAAAGAAATAATTTGGATGGAAAATGTGCAAATTGTAACCGATATAACACATCGCCAGCTTGGTGTCAAACATATGATCCTCAGAAAATAACACAGGGATGGACAAGTGGAAATAAGGATATCGATGAATGTATTAAAGAAATTCAACTTAAAGCAACAAAATACGATGATGTAATTGAATGGATTCCTTTTAATAGATTAGACAATATTCAAAATATCGGGGATATGTTTTTAGCAATCTGGTTAGATGGAATACGGTAAATGAAAGAATATGATAAGGATAAATTTAAACCTAGATATACACAGTCACGTATACTATTACTATCATGTAAGATGGAGCTTAAATCATTAGCTAATTCACAAAATTTGATATATATGTTAAATGAAGTACCGTAAAATCCGGACACGAGTACCCCGGGTATTTTCATTACTCAATTTTGTACCCGGGGTACCTCTATATGGGGGTACGCCGTATTGAGACAATATATCTACCCGAGATGATACATATAGTATGTATAATACTTATGTACCCGGGTATAAGTCACCAACTGGCCCTTAAAACTGCTAGGGGGTACACGCCATGGGGGTATACGTGTCCGGATTTTACGGTAAGTTAAAATATTTATTATTGCATAATATTTATAGATTATGTACGATTAAATAATAGTGAGCTTAAAATATATGGACTAACTCAAAACATAACCACAACTAAATACATGTTGGTATTTGACGAATTTTCTTTTAAAAGAGACAGAAGACATGGAATATATAATACATCACCAGCTTGGTGTAGAACATGTGATCCTCAGAAGATAACACATGGATGGACAAGTGGAAATAAGGATGTTGATAATTGTGTTAAAAAATTTCAACTTAAAGCTACAAACTATGACGATGTAATTGAATGGATCCCTTTTAATAGATTAAGTAATTTTCGAAATATCGATGATAGATTTTTAGCAACCTGGCTGGATGGGAGACGACATCTAAATTATGAATATAGTGGAGCTTAAAACATTAACTAGATCACCAAATTTAGTAGATATGTTAAAAGAAGTAAGTTAGGACATTTACATTGTTATTATAAAATACTACCGTGTATTCTTATTTTAATTTATATTTATAAATATTTAATAAGTCCATAGATTATGTGCAGCTAAAACATAATAGACATAAAGTCTATGGGTTAACTCAAAATACGATAACAAATGAGTATATATTAGTATCTGATTCTAAAAGAGATAAAAAGAATGAAAAATGTGCAAATTGCAACCAATATAACACGGTGTCAAACATGTGACCCTCAGAAAACAACATAAGGATGGACAAGTGGAAATAAATATGTCGATAATTGTATTAAAGAATTTCAACTTAATGCTATATCTTATAAAGACGTAATTGAATGGATTCCTTTTAATAAATTGGATAATATTCAAAATATTGGTGATAAGTTTTTAGCAACGTGGTTAGATGGTGTGTGACATATACATGAACATAAATACGCATATAGTGCGTATGGTAATAAATATGCATATAAATATGTAATTAGATATACACAGTCACGTATACCATCATATAAGGTGGAGCTTAAAACATTAACTATATCAGATATATTAAATGTAAGATAAACATTTAAATTACTAATATTGCTCAGTATACACTTTTTTTAAATTTATATTTACATATTAAATAAGTTTACAGATTATGTACAATTAAAGAATAACGACCTCAAAGTATATGGAATAACTCGAGATATCGCAAAAAATGAGTATATGTTAGTATTTGATGAATTTTGTTCTAAACGCGACGAGTGGAATGGAGAATGTGCAAATTGCAACAGATATAACATATCTTTCGCTTGGCGTCAGACATGCGACACTTATAAGACAACACAAACGTGGACAAGTGGAAATAAGGATATCGATGAGTTTATTAAAGAAATTCAACTTAAAGTTAAGATGTAATCGAATGGATTCCTTTCAATAGGTTAGACAATATTAAAAATATCGATGATAGGTTTTCAGCAATCTGGCTAGATGGAATACGGCATGTAAATGAAGAATATGATAAAAATAAATTTAAATCTAGATATATACAGTCACGTATACCATCATGTAAAGTGGATCTTAAAACAACTAGTTCACAAAATTTGGTAGATATATTAAAAGAAGAAAGTTAAATATTAAATTATTATTGCACAGAATACACTTTATTTTAATTTACGTTTACATTTTTTTATAAGTTTACATGTTATGAACAATTAAATTTTAAAGTATTTGGACTAACCCAAAACACTGCCAGTATTTGTTAATATTTGATGAGTTTCACTCTAAAAGAAAAAAAAAAAACTATGGAAAATGTGCAAATTGCAACCGATATAACACATCACCAGCCTGGTGTCAAACATGAAACCCTCATAAAATAGCACATGGATGGGCAAGTGGAAATGAGGATATCGATAATTGTATTAAAGAATTTCAACTTAAAGCTTCAAACTATGAAGATTTAATCGAATGGATTCCTTTTAATAGATTAGATAATATTCAAAAAATTAATGAAGTGGGAACTGGCTCAGTGTTTTCAGCAACGTGGTTAAATGGTAAAAGAATAGTTTCAGGTGGACATTGGGAATGCACACAATTACGTACACCATCATGTAAAATGGAGCTTAAAACATTAATTAAATCATCAAATCTATTAGATATGTTAAAAGAAGTAAGCCAAGATATTTAGTTTAGTTTATTATTATTGCACAATATATGGCTTTATTTTAATTTATATTTACATGTTTTATAAATTTATATATTATATTCAATTAAAGAATAGTGGGCTTGAAGTATATGGACTAACTCAAAACACATTAACGAACGAATATACAGTATGATGGTATTTGACTCCAGTTATAAAAGAGATGAATCTAATGGAAAATGTGCAAATTGTGACCGATATAATACATCACTAGCTTGGTGTCAAACATGTGATCCTTATATAATAACACATGGATGGACAATTGGAAATGAAGATATCGATAATTGTATTAAAGAATTTCAACCTAAAGCTTCAAACTGTGAAGATGTAATCGAATGGATTCCTTTTAATAGATTAGATAACGTTCAAAAGATTTGTGATGGGGATTTGGTTCAGTGTTTTCAGCAACGTGGTTAGATGGTAAAAGAATAGTTTCAGGTGAATGTAAATCACTTACGCCATCATATGTAGTTGCACTTAAAACATTGCCTGGTTCGCAAAAGAATTTTTTAAGAGAAGTTAAAATAATTTATTTACGGTTTAAATAGATAAATTATTAGCATTATAATTTTTATTTAACAAGTTTAAAAGTTATATGGAATGTAGGTTAATGGGTACTAATCTTGAGGTGTATGGATTAACACAAAACGCAACTAATAAGAAATTTTTAATGGTATTTCAATATGAAAATAAGGGAGGTCTTCATGAGTTTCTATTATCAAATTTTAGAGAACTCAGTTGGAAAAGTAAATTAAAACAACTTGTTGATATATCAAAAAATTTAATAAAAGTACACGAAGCAGAATATGTTCATGGAGATCTTCATGGTGGTAATATATTACAAAATCAATATGTTAATGAAGATCTGATATCTTATATCTAGGATTATCTAGGAAGAAGAATGAATCTGATTTAAATAGCATTTATGGCGTTTTACCTTATTTTGCCCCGGAAGTATTAAATAGACGACCATATACAGTAGCAGCAGACATCTATAGTTTTGGTATTATTATGACTGAAATGTCTACAGGAAGACCACCTCATTACGATGCTGAGTATCAGCTTTTCAAATATGCATTGGGTTACGTCCTAAATTTTTTGAAAATACTCCTGAATGTTATATCCAATTAGCAAATAAATGCATGGATGCTAATTCTTTTAATAGACCAACTGCATCTTATATCTATGATGAATTATCAAGATGGTATAATGTAGTAAATCTTGGTGTTGCAAAAGATAAAAATGAATTAGCAATATTAAAAGAATTCCAATTTGCTGATGAGAATATTACAACATTATCAACTGAACCGATCATTTCTTTTAAAAATAAATTTACAAGTAAACTGCTTAACTTCAAAAACCTTTCGGAACCAATTAATTCTCTATCTGCAGAGTTGCCAAAAATTCATGGTGAATAATTACAGTTATTATATCTAATTTTTTAATTAATCAATAAAAGTTTTTAATTAATTTAATTTTAGGTTCTAAAGAATGGGATTTTCCAAATTTTGATGATTATAACAATGATCCATCACATGTGTATTTTAATTATTTAATTGGCCAATATATGAGAATGCTTACTAATAAATAAAAACTTTATTTTTAGATCCCAAAGAATGGGACTTTCCAATTTTTGATGACTATAACAATGCATCACGTGTGTATTTTAATAAATTTAATTCGCTAATACGTATATAAGAATACTTATTAATATATAAAAACTTTATTTTATAGCTAATAAAAAAATAAAATATTATAAATAAGTTATTTTATTTATATTATTTATAAGTTTAGTAGATAATGTCTACATATTAAAAAATAAGATATACAAAACTAGAATAGAAGGGTTATAATCTTAGATTTATATATACAAGCATACCTGTGGTGCTAACACCAGTATATTATGTATGCTGTGTGATATAAAGATTATTATCAAAACTAAATAAAATAAAAAAACAAATTTGACTAGTACAGTCTGACCTCGTTATAATCATCAGGTTGGGAAACAAAATTTTGGTAATTATAAAAAGTTGTGACTAAATAAAGGTCACATTTTATATGTTTTATAATAGCTAAACCAAAAAAATAGTGTGATTATAACAAGGTTCTGACTATATTGAGAGTGACTATAACGAGATCAGACTATATCAGGGTTAGGGTTAGGGTTAGAGTTTGGAATAGAGCAAAGGCATAGTTTATACCAAAATTTTTAAAAAAATTTTTTTAGGAGAATTTACAAATAAGGGCCTAGAAAGTGAAAATAATTACAAATACAGGCCCAAATTAAAAATAATTATATATAAGGGCCTAATTTTTAAAAAATATTACATATAAGATCTAAAATAACTTAATGCTATTTGCTTAATTGTTATTAGTATAAGAAATATAATGAAAATTAGTAATTATAAATAAGAATTAAATTTAATAAATTTAATTTTTTTTGTGTAAAATTGCTTATTGTTATAATAAACCATTATGATGTTAAATCAACCATTGCAAATTAGTATAGTATTTACTAATATAAAAGAGTTTATTTAGCTTTAGAGTACTACTCTGTTGAAATTTCACTTTATGAATAATTGTGCTAGTTTGGTACTATTTTTAAGCAAAAATAATTATAACTAGCACTTTATTTAGATTCTACAACAATATCTGAAAACTATTTTTCTAAAAGAACATAATACCAACTAAATTAGCTAGCATTATAATTAATATTAGCCAACTTTGTTAGTATTAAGTTTTTTCAGAATCTGCTATTTTGTATTTTGTAATAAATTCTTCATTTATTCTTTTATCTAATAATTAATATATAAATGAGTTTATATAGATAACTCTAAATGTCTATAATAAAACAATTAATATTAATCATAATTTTGCTACCTATCATTATAGTTTATTAATAAATTTAGATTCTTATATATAATATTTTTAAAAAATTAGGCCATTATATGTAATTATTTTAAATTTGGGCTTATATTTGTAATTATTTTTATTTAGACCCTTATTTGTAAACTCTTCTTTTTTTATTAGAGCTTTAAAAGTAGTTTTATAAGCAAAATTTTAAGTTATTAAAGATTTTTTTAAAAACAATTAATTTTTATATTATACCTAATTGTTATTTTTTTATTTTTTTTAATACTAAAAGTAAAACCATGTTTTTATCTTTATTAGATTTAACAAAAACTTTTTATATAATCAAAAAAAATTTTATCTTTTAAATCTAAAAAATTAAAAAAAAACTTAGACATATATTTAAGTAAATCTAAATGCTTATTTGTGGCCTAAATTTACCAGAGTAGCCAAGGCTTATCTAGATTAAAGATAAGTAAGAATAAAAAAGAATGTGAAGAAAATTTAATTTAGTTGAAGTATCAAGTTTTTAATTTATAAAGTAAGTTAGATATAGGCAAGTTAGAAGGATTTTTAAGTAAAAAAATTAAACTTGAAAGACATATAATAGAATTGGCAGGAGTAGAATTGCTATTATTGCTTGGGGCAAGGTTGAACTATAACTTTGAAATGCAGTAGAGAATTCAAATATTTGTATAAATTTGTTGGTTAAAGTGAAGAAGAAATTGAATAGTAAAAAAGCAGACAAAATTATTAAAAAAGTTATAATCTTGTAGAGTATTTATAATATCAACTAGAACAAGACTAGTAATTGTAAAGAAAAGTAATGGTTTAAAAGTGAAAGAATAAATTTATAAGCTATCAGGGTTTTAATTTAGTTAAGAAGGTGATGTATTTGAGTTTGTAAGATTTGAAGTTTACTAGAAATTAAAATGTGTTGTAGAGATGTATTAAGAAGATTTAATATTGAATCAAAAGAAGGCAGAATATCCAGTATAGTGCATCAATAGGTTGTTAACAGATGTGACAAGAGTTGGGATAGGAAGGATATTTTTTATAAAGAATATATAAGGATAAAAGATTATCAAATAGTAATTTAACTCTAAATGTTTTAAGTGTCAATGATTAAAAGCTATATGCAAAGTTTGATACTTTTTGATTGTTGTTAAGATAAAGCTAGATAGTATTCTAATAAATATTCTAAAAAAGAGATGACTATTGTTGAAAGTGATATTAAAAAACTGTTATACAAAAATATTTGTATTGCAAATAGTTCAGATATTATAATAGATAGAGGAAATCTATTAAAAAGAAGAACAAATTAGAAATTGTATATATTGCCAAAGTTAAGTTAATTCAATCAGATTTACTTTATTACCAAGTGCTAATATCTTTTAAATATAGGTATAAAGTGTTTAATACTTTTTTGACATAAGTATAATATATCTAGTATAAAAATATTATCTATTTTTTTAAATATTATATGATACAAAAATATCAATTACTATTTAAACACAGATATAAAATGCTATATTTTGGAATATTTATGTAAGCATTTTAATACCAGTGCTTATAATTATATCTGGTATTTTTGTATCTTTTGTATTGGTATAGTACAAGGTATCTACATCTAGCATAATATTAATTTGTCTAGTATAGGCATTTGCAAAGCCCTAATTATAATTAATATACTAAAAAAAATTTTTCTGTTATATATTGATAATCAAATCATTATTAAACAAATTATAAGAAGCTTTAAGCAAACAAACACTATATCTATTACTTATTAGTCTTATAATATAGATATATCTTTATACCAAAAATATTTATACTATCTATTACTGCTTACTATGCCAAGGCTACAGTTTAAACTCCAACCAGATCTTAAACCATTGCACTTTTGAAATCTCTACAACTCTACCAACCTAGTTTCTAGATAAAAAAACAGTTAATAGATATCTAAAGCTTAATACTAATTATATTGATTTAATATATTTTATAGCTATTAAATATTTACTATTTCAACGTGTAGCTAGTTGTATTCTCATAAAATTGATGTAATATCGTATTTATCTGAATAAAGCTAAGTGCCAGGGACCTAAGTAGTCACCTTAATATTAAAAAAAAAAATATATATTTACTATTTCCAATTATATACATCTCTAACTCTGCTATACTATTTATATTTCAAGATAGTCTTGCTTCTCAATATATTCTATAGTATACACTTGCTAATATATTCTAGAAAATATTTGTCCTTTATACTGATACTGATAAATCAATAATAGATATTGGTATTAGCTCATGCTTTATAAATATAGGCTAGCTTCAAGTTTGTAATAATCCTATAACTTAGAAACTTTTAGCCAAAACTACTAACTAGCTCTTATTTTACAAAGCTAAATTAATAGCAATTCTGGCTGCTATCTCTATAGTTCTTCACAATACCATAATTTATATTTATGCTAACTTTTTATTAATTATTTCCAAATATAATACATTCTTCTTTATAAAAAAATAATTATAAAAATAATAAAGAAAATTACAAATAATATACAGAATATAATATATATAAATAGAATAATAAGATTATATAATAAATTAATACTAAATAAATATATTGAATAGATACAAAATTATTGTTAATATGGAATTAATACTGAATAAATATATTAAATAGATACAGAATTATTATTAATATGAAATTAATATTTAATTAATATATCAAATAACAGAATTATTGTTGATACGAAATTAATACTTAATTAATATATTGAATAAATACAGAATTGCTGTTGCTACAGAATTAATACTTAATTAATATATTGAATAGATACAGAATTATTGTTTATATAGAATTAATACTTATTAATTAATATATCAAATAAAATTTCTGATTGTGTTACATTGTACCAAATCAATTAATTTTGTAATTTGCTGAACTACCCCTAAATCACCACCAAAATTTTTACCTGCACGTGATTTAGATCCAATCACATTTCAAGATCAGGTGTAACGTAACACGAACAGGAAATTTCAAAACAAACGTTCGTTTTATCAAAAATCGCCTATTTCTCGAAAAATTGTATAGTAAACCATCTACTGTGCATTAACAAAAAGTTTTCCTTGAGCGATTTTACTATTAAGGCTCCTCTAACCCTAACCTTAGCATAGGCCCTAACCCTAACCTAAACGAACTTTAAGAATTTTTTCGGTGCGTTACACATGATCACGTGCCGGTGAAAATTTTGGAATTTTGGTGGCGATCTAGGGGAAGATCAATTTGCTGTTGATCATCACTTGATGGTGGGATTTTTTTGGCGATACTGGTATATATGTAGTGCCCCGCTGGAATCGTCCCGATTCAGGATCGGCTACTCCGGATGAGAATTTTACAAATTATTTTGGCAGTATAGAACTTTAGAGTTGGCGTTAAGATTAGAATTAGGGTTTAGAATAAAATTTTTAATATTTAGTTAGCATAATGTTGACCAAAATTACAAGTTCACTGGAACTGTCCCGATTCTGAATTGGAACAATTCCAATTTAGGGTACAATATATACATACAAGTTTGGTAATATGTAATCTCGATTTAGTTGGCACACAATCATGTGATGTGCATTTACAGAGTAATTTTATATAGACGGGCCTAAGAAATAGTATAAATTTGCAGAATAAAGAATATGTATTTATTTTTAAGTCCATTAACGGTCCATATAATTAATATGCACTTAAAGAGGTTATTCATTTGGGAGGTTGCATTTAGGGAGGTCTGACTGTAGCTATAAGAACATATACTATGTGTTTAAATAAAGATCATTAATAAAGTTTTTAAGATATTAGTTTGGCCAGGGTTTGGGATTTGAGCTCGGACAAACCCAAAATATAATACATAGTTTGGAGGCAAGTATAACAGCTCTACGATTTTTCCAATCAATACGGCGCATTTTTACACTACCCTAAAATTTATTACACTTAATGACACACTGTTAATGACACACTGTTAATATGAGTTACTTGATTGACTATCGAATAAATTTTACAAAAATTTTACAGGATATGGGTTTTAAGGTGGAGAGATAGGTTTGACGTGATAACTATATTAGTTTTATTCGATTTGGATCATTTTAGTATATGCGTCATGTGTTTGATACGTCTCCATACCTCATTGCCTTTTCTAATTCAGAATACAGTGAAGCAAAAGAGGTATATATAGCATTTCGCAGAATGATGCACTCAGAATTGGATACAAAATATGAATATCTTACCACATTATGTTGGGCTTAGAGGAAAGATACATTCTGGGTTTAAAAAAATAGCCGAACAGGTATGTCAATTTTATACAATTGATTTTATTTAGACTTTTTATCTAGAATCAGAGTTTCATGTGCTTTAATTATTTAGGTACCTTTTCGATTTACTTACGAGATTTATAGAATTTGAAAATATCAAACGCATCACATTATGTGGCCATTCTTTAGGTGGTGCAGTTAGTCATGTCTATTTACTACTTTATCTTATCCTTTATTTCAATGGAGGAACTACCTTTCCAGAAAATCTTGACATTCTGTCAATCGCTTTTGGCTCGCCGTTTGTTGCCGGCAATGAAATTAGAAAATGGCTTCGAGAAAGACAGAAATTCTCAAAATGTTTCTGGACTTTTGTTCATGGGAACGATTGTGTTCCTCGAAGTCTTAATATTGTAGACAACTACGCTACTATGAAACAAATATATGATAGCATCGAGATATTTGTCCAGGCTCTTGGTTAAGTCTTTCCGGCAGTTGAAAAATATAAAGAACTTGCGTGTAAGGCGAATGGTCTTTATCATAAACTTACAAAAAATCCAATAGTCAGGAGAAATGCATGCGATTTCTATCGGCCGTTTGGTTTGTGGTTTTTCTGTGAAGAAAAAAATTACACACTTGTTGATGCATCAAATCAACCAGAAGATGTCATAGAAAAGCTGGGGAAGATCATATTTGTTGCAGATTCTATTCGGAATCATTACATCGATGAATATTATACCGTACTGAAAAATATTTTTATGTTTGACATGCATAATGAAGATTCAAGTAAAGTTGCGAACAGCAACCGGTTTTTCCCAACAATCAAATTAATATTAATGGATGTTGAGTTAGCATAGCGAACTTTCATTGTAATTGGTTAGATTTTGATGATCATCTCGTGATTTTATTGGCCGATCGCCCAATCAAATTGGTAGAATAATGACGATGCGTAGTATTAATATTGGTCTTTAAAGTTTTACTTAAATATTAAGACACATCATTATGTACTGAACATAAGAAATGCCCTTAATGCCTTTATAAAAAAAAACATTAATTTTATTATTGCGAGATCAATAAATTTTATCTATTATATCAATAAACACATCCTTTTCGCTTTTTCGTTTGATGTCGTGGATTATGCCGAAATTTGAGGGTCTCGATTTAAAAATATAAACCCTACAAGATCAACCTATACTCTTTTGCTAATGTTGATAACCTTCAGTATCCGTACGAAATGGCATATCTTTAACAATTTGCTTAGAATTCTTATTCATATAGCCAAGTTCCTTCCATCTGTTGACAAGCGCTTCCTCATTATGGAAAGGCGAATTAATGAATTTTACATTCATCATGTTATTGGGGGATTTTAGTTGTTGCAATAAGAATTTGATAATTTCCCGGTAGTTGGCTTCACATTTATGGCGAAAAAAGGTAAATTGATAACCTACCACACTAGACAAAAGTCCTGCTAGTCTTGCTAGGTTAAGATAACTTGCATATTCTGTCGCAAATGCTGCGGATGCTGCACCCAATCCCAAAAAGAATCCATCACAATAACACACACCTACTATAATAATAATACAAACTTGATGATTTTTGTTCTCAACATAAATTTCTGATGATATGTTCTTAATGATATCACAGCATATCGGGTTTGTTTTTTTTTTCATTTCAAGAAATTCATCTCTGTTTTCCCACTTATTTGAACAACTATCGAGGTATTCTTTAATTTTTGACACCTTTCTATTGAGCACAACACACTCAAGTTCAGCAACAGATTTTAACAGATTTTCTGCCACACTTTCACCACCATTTTTACATAATACAAAGCATCTCTGTGAAACCAAATAAATTTAGACTAATTAATAAATAATTGAATAAAAATGATTTATATTACCTGTATAGCTTTGCGCAAAAGGTCTTCAGCCGCCTCATTCACAAACTTCTCCGCACGTTTTAAAATTTTTGTATTCCAATTATCTTCACGAATTACCTGCTCTACAGTTCCAAAATGTGACTTAATTTTTAATGAGCAATATTTAATGTTTATCGGATTGGAATAAATTGGCTGAGCCTTAAATTGTGAAAAATATTCATTTAATATAGATTTAATTACTTCAATACATTAAAAAATTTACCTTCAACAATGAGAGAGTTCGAGTTCATCAATACTTTTTTTGAAGTCTTTGAAGGTTTCAGACGAACAATTTTGGGTGGCGTAAAATTTATTAGCTCTACTGGTTCGGATAAGAAGTTTAGGTTTTCTCCTTTTATCTCGATCACTATGTGGCATTTAGAGAATTCTGATTTATTAGGTTTGTGTAACTCAACAAGCATAGCGAACTTTTATTGTGATTGGCTGATTTTTGTAGATCATCTTGTTATACTAAAGTATTATTAAAGTAACGATTTTCTGTCACGAGAATCACAAGAATTGGATTCGCAGCCTCGAATACGAATTCGCAGAGTTGTGGTATAAAAATTTAAAAACTATACCTTCTTTACTACAAGGTGTCAAAATAATTTGGTAATCGGTGAAGTAATTTAGAAGTTAGATGAGAGCTACTTTTTAAGTATTTTAAACTTTCTAT
>CAJVPU010001206.1:0-13625 GCA_910591775.1 Dentiscutata heterogama | reverse complement strand
CAAAATATCGAAAATAATAAATAATAAATACATAAATAAATAAATAAATAAAAATAAAGAAAGAAAATAATAAAAAATCCAAATAAGCCTCCTCCCGGTCGTAAGTCACGGGAACCGTGACAATATTGGTAACATATACGTATCGGGAGGTAGATCAATAACGGTAACATGAACAGGGGAGTCCGTCCCGGATATGGAAATAAGGACCTGAGTCACCCAAACGTTACACACTTGATAAACAATTTTTTTTATACATTTTACAATGTATACCGGTCAATAAAATCAGCGAATTTTGATAATTAAAAAATTAATTAATCACGTAATACGATTTAATATATTGGTAATGTAGTAATACTATGGTAATATCGCGATAATTTTTTAATGCCGAATAAATTAAAAATATTTATTTAATAAAAAAAAATAATAATAATTACAACTCAAGAAATAATTTTTTAGCATTTTCTAATAAATCTCCGTTGTTGCGGCATCATCAATTGTTTCAAAATTATCCGAATCATCATCAATTGTTTCTTCAAAATCATCATCAATAAATTCATCTTCGCCCAACTTCTTCTTCATACTTACCCTTAATGCATTAATATTTTTTTTAACTTCACCCCGAAGATAGTCTAAACATACCAAGCACTTAAATCGACATTTCTCAAGGCATTGGTTATGGTAACCATGCCCACATGCAAGAACTTTACCGCTATCCAAATAGTTAGCATAGTTAGTGCAATCACAATGTAAGTAATTGTATAAGACTAATATAAAAGATTTCCTGGTGGTAACGAAGCCTCTTGGAAGGTGATGATCTGTTATTTCATAACCTAAAGAAGACAACTTATAAGAGTTAATACTGTCATTTGATGAATCAATAATTGAAGAATAAAAGTGATGAGCTTGATATATTTTTTTAAATATATTTAAAAGAAATATAGCTCATTTCTGATAAAGTATGTGCAGCTGCTTGGGTGAATATGGATATTTGATGGAATTTATAAAATATTGTCAAAAAGTACTATCTCCTCAGTGCTGAAAAATAAGGCGTGTCTCCTTTTGCAATTGTTCTGCATCAGAAAACTTGGCCATACATTGTCAAATAATGCTGTGAATTATTTCTACTGGACTATCACTTAAAGAAGTGAGATCATTAGTAATCATATCGATCATTGGATAATTAGTTTCCATTCAATAAAAAATATCAGAAAAAAACATTAAAGGTGCACACTTATAATTTCTTCAATCAAATCAAAGAAAAAGATCACTTCAGCAACACATACAAGATTCTTCATATGCTAGCTAGTTACTTTCCCAATAGTGTACAGTGTAAACATCAAGAACTAAAGAAATTAAATTACTCAAAAGATTAGCTAAATATAAGAATTCAATATTTTTACATGTATGGCCAAACTTAGAATACACAATATCACCAATTTCAAGCCATGCCATATGCAAAATATAAAGAATTAAATTGATCTTCTATAGTTGTGGTTTTTTACCAAGCTCCTTCTTTTTTGTCAAAATATACCTTTATAAATATCATTAAACAAAAAATAATTTTTTACAAAAACAAGTTCACGACTATTTAACGAAACATGCAGAGGTTTTATCATCAGTAAAAATGCTATAATGAATGGAGGAACAACTTCGTTATTGAGAAGGAGCTGTTGCACAATAGCTTTTTGAATAAAAAACTAACTGGGCCAGTCAACAACAATTGGAATTACATGATTGGAGAGATACATTTGTATTGATTCTTGATCATTCACAACTTGAAAAGCTCTCGTATAATCTTTAATACTCTTTAGACTTCTTTCAACAAAGTCAAAAAAAATAGCATTCTTTATATGTCTATTATTCTTTTTTTCTGCCAACCTATCATTATAACTGTGCAATATTAATCTCTCGATTTTCTTATTATTAGAAGAGTTATCTATGTGACTTTATCTACGATTGTGATAAGAGTCTCCAAGATTTTCAATAAATCATTCATCGAGATACTTTATAATTAGCTTATCATCAATGATCTTTGGATTAAGTGCCTCATTATATGGTATAGCAAACATAAGACATGGATTTATCATGATCATTGCCATATGTGCAGTCCAAGATGTACTGTAGTGTCAGGTTGTCTGTAAACATGAATATTGTGATAATCATCAATATTCAACACAAAAGCATTCTCTAACCAATTTTTAAGAGATTTCTTAATATTTTTCTTGTGATTCTCTAAGATTTGTTTCTTCTTATGGTTTAATGCCCTCGCAGTTGTAGTTAAACTAATATTAGCCAGTGTATTTAGACCTTTATTACTTGTACCAACTGAATCTAAATAGTATGCTAAGACAAACTTAAAAGAATTAATTTTTGAATTGTTTAATGATGCAAGAAATTAATATAAAAAAACTATTAATCTTTTTATATACTCTATTGTTTGCTCACAATGTTTAAATGACTAAGCTAGTGAATAAAGTTGGTTGAAAAAGTTCTTCAGGTTTGGGTTGATTTGTGAAAGTAATTCTTGCATTTCATCAAATGAATATATAAAGCCTACTTTTTGTGTATACTCTCTATCATAAAAAATTTGTGCCATAGACTTATTAACCTCAATGAGGTTAATTATACTTATCTCTTCCTTATTTATGGTATTTGTGGCCTCCACATTACTCATTGAAGTTTTTACACCTTTTAACTCTACCTTTTTCTTAATTTTAGCTTCTATTTCTTTTCTAATTATGTCTTCTATATTTACTTCAACTATATCTTCTATATTTACATCAATATCTACGTTGGTTTCAACTAAATCTATGTCTTAACCTGCATCAGCATCTACATCGGCTTCAACTGAGACTTAACTCCTCTTTTTAGAGGATTTTGTACATAATTTATGTAACAGTTATGACATAACTTGTTACCTTTTGCCCACTTTTCCTCTATCAAACCACTAGCTTCAGCTTTGTCCCATTTATCTCCTGCTAAAAATCGATATCTAGATGAGTAGTAGTAACGTTGTATTGCATACACTTCTTAATTTTAGACATATTTTTGTTGAATGAATTGTAATATAAAGTTGGTGGATTCAGGTGGATTCAGTTGATATTATTAAAATATGAAGCAAAAGCTTCAAATTTTCTTATTGCACTAAATCACGTTTTGTAGAAGGTATAGGTTACCCGAAGTCACTGAAAAAGCATTGTAGAACATATAAAAAAATTCTTTAAGACTCGTGTAACCTTATGTGTAACCATATCGGAACAATTTCCTAATTTGGGACAGTCTCCCCTGTTGGTAACATGACAGTAACATACTGGGACATCCCGATATCTTACTCTTAGCACTATTTGGATAAGAGTAAGATATCGGGATGTCCCGGGATATTACTGTTATGTTACCATTATTGATCTACCTCCCGATATCTAACCTATATGTTATCAATATGCAACCGATATGCTACAGCTATTTGGCAACTCATACAGGGAGATCCCCAAAATTCCTGGTCGGAATGCATCGGAACATTGGCCGGATAGGCCGGAATTGATTAATTTTGCCCAAGATCACTAAGAATTTTACTAATGAAACCATAGTCATTCATTAAGTAAAAAATGCACAGCTGATAATTTTACTATAGCTCCTGCTAACCGAAATTGCTGATCCTAACCCTAACCACGACGCATTCCGATGCATTCCGACCAGGAATTTTAGGGATTCCCCTGTAAAAAATGTTATTTGGCGGATGTGTGGTAGAATAATGAGTACATACCAGGAGATTTGTCTCCCGATATGTACCCGTAATTCATTGATTCAACCTGTGATATTTACTATGTAATAAAAATATAATTAAAATCTTTTTATTCTGTCAAGTTACTATTAATAATCTTTTTATCATATTGTTAAGTATTAAGGTATTAATAATATTATTTAATTATTTTAAACAGATTGCTATAAAATATTATTAAAATATTATATTTAGTAGATTGCTATTAGATAATTAAAAAATAATATTAGATTATATTCATATATAGTTATATAATAGTTATATGACAAACATTTTTAGCAAAATTTAAAGGTATCTGCTTAGTATTAAGATTAATGATAAGATTGGTGTTACAATTAAACAATAAGGCACCGGATTAAGTAATTAAATATTATCAATAAGTTATAATTAAAGTTAAGTAAGACATTCAATTTTTTTTACTATTCAAAATTTAATAATTGATCAAAGCATTTAACTATTTATGTATTCTAGGAGTGGGAAATCTTTATTATAAGTCTCTGCCATAAAAAATTTCATCTATATTTCTTGTGAATCAAGCTTTTTTTATAATTAAATGAATCAGTTTTATGGACACCTTTAAGAAATTATCTAAAATAGTGCGAATCTTTCGTGCTAGGACCGTTCGGATTATTTTAGAGCTTTGCTCTTATTTTTGTCCTAACCTTGCTCGTATTTACGTTCGTTTATTTTCTATTCGGGACATTTCGAACATGTGCCTGATTTAGTAATAATTCGATTCAACTCCAAAAATAAGCACCCTTTTTTGCACAAAGACAGTTATAATTCAGGTCAAAATTTGGCCAAGGTGCTTATTTTTGGTCGTCTAAAGCCAGGTAATTTTAATTGATTACTAACAAATTTGCAAATTAAAATCACGTGCCGAATATAACTTACTACCTGACTTTAGACGATCCCTATTTTTGGAAATATACGGTAATAGCGATAATTTTTTATATTCTATATCTGATATCTATACAGAACGATGGCCTTTTGTTTTTTTTTTGCGAATCATATAAAGTCGAAGACTTCAAATTATTTGAATATATGATAGGTCGATCACATTTCCAAATTTGAATATTATGGTTGTTCTAGGATATATTACTTTGCAGAAACTTTGATTTTTGCTAAATATGTTTACAATATTGCCACAATATTGCTATAATATAATTACAATATTACTAATATTATTATATGATAAATATATGTTAAACATATGTTAAAAATATTATTATCATATTTTAAAAATATTTTTTGTTCTATTAAATCACTTTTAATTTGATGTATATTATATATTTATAATATAATTACAATATGGGTTTAATATTAGAAATATTTTTTATTATCTAATAGTAATATAATAAAATTATATTTTAATAATATAATAACAATCCGTTTAAAATAATTAAATAATATTACATATATTACCAATATCTTAGCAAAGCTTATATTTTAGTAATATGATAAAAAGCAAATTTATAGTAATTTAACAGACTAAAAAATATTTTTACTATATAATATTTATAATGCATACATATTTAGCAAAAATCAAAGGTTCTGTAAAGTACATCTCCACTGTACGTACATATTGTATGTATGTACACATAAAATAACATATACGTTGTACTCATAGCTGTCATTGGAATGATCTTCGTTAGATTTAATTAAACCAATTGTTTAACATATAGGTAATTCACAAAGTAAGTGCTATAATAAACTTAAATTAATACACACAATGAATTAAATTAAATATTATAACTAATCGAAAACAATAAAATTTACACAAATACACAAATAAACGTATAGTTACACATTCTTTTTTATTTTGTCAAATTTTTTTAATTAGTAGTTCAATTAAAATTAATAATTAAGAATTAAGGATTGCTAAGAAAAATAAATTTCAAATTACTGTATTCAACCCTTAATATTTTCAGGCACTGGGAGTTTCAGAATAAATTTATCTCGAAAATATGTGTGTTTAAAGATCTTATTTTCTGTTAAAATTCAGAATTAGAAATTTAATGGGTGTAACCGGTGAAAAATTAACTTCTTTCATAAACATCTACCGATAAACGATTATATAAATAAGTATATGCTTTAAATAAAAATAGGGTTTATATGTCACTTCTTTTGAAATAAATATATCGTTTATTTTATCTGAAATTGGACTCCGGATCATTAATTCTATTTATATGTACTTTATCAATATTAATTTGATTCTCGGTGTTACAAAACAAACCAATTTGGCAAATGATACATTGCATAATCTCGCATAAATTATACGTAGCGTATCAAAAAGGTAACCTAACACTACCTGGCATTGATGTTGACGTTCACCCAAGAAAATATACGTACGTACAAGAAAAATAATAATTTTGAGTTATGCCTTTAAAGTCAAAATTTATGAATAAACATGAAACACTCACGAAACACTCTATAACATTGTCTGATGATGGACAATTACTCAGGTAAAGAATTATTTTTGCTTGAAACGCCATTAATTTTAATGAATTCGCATTAGCATTTTCTACAAACATGCAGGGAATAACTTTACGTACAATATTAGGCACAAAACTTTCATATATTTCCTTTAGAGTTTTGTGATCTTCTCACGTTCTAAAACCAGTGTAATTATTGATACAAAAATTTTATTGTTCTGAATAAAAACAATTTTAACTTATTTAGGGCATATTTAGTACAACATACTACAACTATGTAGACCAAATACTTTGGAAAATATTCTCAGTTTTTAATAAGGTTATTTGTTCTATAGTAGTGATAAGAATTCCAAATGATGTCAATATTTATCGTAATTATAAATTAAAACATTAACATCAATATGTTAATGAAATAATAATTTTGATATCTTATTTTCCCAAAATATTTAGTCGATAGTAAATTTCCGACTAGTCTTTTATCTGAAATCAGACTATTATCATACTTCATGTCGAAGAATTGAGTTTTCAGAAAATTAGTATGATCGGGAATAAAAAACATTTGATGAAAGCTCTTATCGACGAAATGGGTTGTCAGAAAATAAGTTACCGGTATAATAGTATAAGGTCATACTGAGCAACGTTTTACTTTGACCGACCCTTTTTTGTTGTATCACTTATTTCTATAACGATCAATTATCTTCTGTGCATCACGGACAGATCATGAGCTATCGATAAGACTCTAATAGCAATGTTCAGACAAAGAATAACTCAGGGAAAGGACCGAATTTTCGATTGAGAAAACCATCTGCATGTATCAATAAAAGTTTAAGGCTGAAGTTTTTGTATTGGTCTCATGCATACAAAGAACTCTCTTTATTTTGAACAAATTCGTTATGTCTCTAAATAAGGATAAAAATAAATAAAATTTCACAATAACATCCTAACAACTTCAAAATCTTCTCAACTAAGAATGTCATTCACACGATGAAGTTATTATTGTTTGAGAATGTGAAACAAGATAAAGTCAATAACAACCGATAAAGAACTCGTGTCGCTTTTTTGTTACTATCGAGTTGGGCTTGTGAGCAGTCGAATTAATGCTTGGAGAGTACAGGTTTAGCTCCGATAATTAGCAGTTTATATCTAATTAATGTATAGCTTTTCATCATTACTACTTTATTTGTCTTACGAGAAAAGGGGCCGATGCTAGGCTTTGTCTTGAATACACAAAGAATCAAATAGAAAATATTTGGTCGGAATTCGAACTTAAAATAGGATAAAGCAATATATTGATTGATATTAACAGATAATTGCAGGCATGTTCTTTAAATAGCAATAAAGAACTCTTTACATTTCTTTACATTATATCAAGAAGAGAAGTTCAAACATCCTCATTGGCTATTCTACATAATAAATATACCTGTTGTGCCTCATATCGGTTCTTGCCTCAGGTGACAACCGAGGCACCTCAGTGTCGATCGTCATATGAGGTGCGTAGCATGTCGATCGGTTACTTGAGGTACCTTAGTCATCACCTGAGGGCATTTACTAATTTCCCCCAGGTTTCGGGATCTTAGCCAATCAAAAAGCAAGATCAGGTGTAACGTGACAAACAAAACAACAATCGCTCTTTTTTGAAAAGTCACACTTACCTCAAAATTTCGTCTAAGAAATCACCTTTTATGAACTAACAAAAAAAATTCCTTGCAAAATTTTAGTATAATATTGCCTACTAACTCTAACCTCAAACCCTAACCAAGGTATCACATTTTAATCAAAAGTGATATGTAAATTGGCGCAAATAATCCCAGCCAGGGGGAAAACTAGTAAAATCGAAATAGATTTATATCTAAAGTAATATAGCATGAGGTGTGAACAGTGTTGAAAATTCGTTGTGCATGTATTATTTTTTGCACAAAAATTAACAATTACTGTGCAATTGCACAAAAAATAAAATAACATTCCTGTATAAAAAAATTTTCTTCATAAAATGTTTGTGCCGAATGTAGTTGAATAGGATTACAATTATCATGCTCATGTATAGTAAAGTTATCATACCCATACCGATACTTGTGCATAGTACTGATCATACTTATGTGTATATAGCGATAAAATACGTAATTTAAGATTACATATCAGATATATATGATTATTAAAAATTAATTATTTGAAAGTTATTGATATTAAATTATAGTGCTCGTAATAAATTACATATAAATGACGATGAAAGTTTGAGATTATTCAAATAATACGATGTCGATAAATGTTTGCAATGATAGTTTTGGGATTCTCTTTTACTTACAATTTTTTTTGAACGGGTAAAATATGCTGTTTAAATATACATTTTGAGAACTTTGAGAATTTTATTGAATAAAGATAACATTATTATTTTTAGAACATAAAATGAATAATTTTACTATTCAAGTTATTGATGGAATTGTAAAGATTTACGAAGAGGATCTTGAATGTCTTAACCGTTTGGAAAGTTTTGAAAGACATAGAACTGTTGATGTAAATAACAGCATATATAATAATTTAAAAAATAAATACAGCATTTTATTGTAATATATTTCTAATTAAAGTAACTAATTAATAGAGTTTGACTTCGGATGAAGATATTGAATATGATTCTGCAATTCATATGAAGAACGTGTACTTTTAATTGAAGTATGAAAGGAAAACTAACTTAAACAAGAATAACAAAAGTAGAATAGTCTATGAAATAATAAAAATATATTTGCATATTGTATTTGCATTAAATCGATATTTGCGAAAACAATTTATCAATAAATATATAGAATCATCCAGAGTGAACATCAAAAGTGCAGTAACGTGACTTGTGGTGCAGCCAAACCAAAACTACACAACTTTATATACTAACGCTAATAAAGCCACAGCTATTCACAAGAAAAAATATTTGCGATCCAACTTTGCCACTAATTTCTTTTTTTCGGTTCAAAATTGAAAACTTAATTCTGGCCAAATTAGAATTTTGAAGACCATCGGCCTAAATTAGATTAATGCAGGGCAAATGTTATAATCACGTTACTGCACTTTTATGGTGCTCTGGATGTATAGTACCTGGTACGTATAAATATACGTCTTACGCTTGTTTAATTTTTATTATACGTACTACTTTAAGTAATACAAATATCCGCGTACACACGTGATAAAATGATCATATGATAGCTTCGAACAAATTTATATACAAAAAGTATATCCGAAAAGTGAGTAGCATATTCTAGTATACGTATATATACGGCTTACGCTTTTTTAATTTTTAAAATAACGTATGTTCCTAATTTTGCTATAACAAGCAAATCTTATTTAATATCGATGCGGTAAAAATTCATCTAATATAAAGGCACTCTCTAAGTTAAAAATTGATGTTAAGAATGTTAGCGCATCCCGACTTCCACTTTAAGTTTCTTGATGGAATTCGTAGAGCAGCAGCCTTGTCGGTAGTATATACATATTTTAACACAATATATCTACTTCCCCAAAAGTTATCATTTTCAACATTTACAGATATAGGAAATATTGCAGTACATTGTTTTTTTGTACTTTCTGCCTTTTTACTTACCTTCCATATATTAATGGATTGGGAACAATATTATGAAAACTGGCTTGAACAAAATTTAATGGAAAAAAGAATATTATATAACAAATTATTGGATGACAAAGGTAGATTAATTGAATATGTATCATTTTTAATTTCAATAAATTTTATAAATTTTTTTGAATATTTATCTCTTTTCAATTTTATAAATTTTGTTGAATATTTATCTCTTTTCAATTTTTAAATTTCTATTAAAAGAACTAAATAATGTCACCCAAAAAACAGTTCTTTATTTAAATGGCTTAACTATTCTGCAATAAAGCTCTGTATAAAATACTTTTTTCATCGATTTATACGAGTATATCCAACATATACAATTGTTTTGCTAAGCATTGCATACAATGATTCAATAAGAAAGGCCTATTACAACTGGATAAAAATGACAAATTTGTTACAACATTTAATTCTTCAACAAGGCGAATCTATTTTTTGGAGCATTCCTCTGAAAATGATGGTATATACTAACCTTCTTTTCTAATTATATATGATAATTTTAATTAACCAAAAATATCTAATTTTCTATTATAGTACTATTTATTTATACCAGTCATTGTTATTGATTATGTTGGAATAACTTATATGGGAATTTTTTTGTCAAACAAATTATTTGGTAGACCAAATATTGGAGCATGGACAGGTCAAATACTAGGCAATATAATAATCTTTGCGGTATGGTTATTAATAGCATTACATCATGTTCTAAAAAGATCTATATATCTTTCAAGTTCAGTAGATTATTTTTTAAGCGGATCTATATGTGCAATCTGGATAGGGAAATTATTAGACTTGGTTTATTACCATTAAGTTTAGAAGAGGAAAAGGATTTAGAAACAAAGGAAAAACAGATCTTTAATGAAAGTTCAGGTATCATACAGAGTGTCTGTAGCTATATTATTAATATTTTCCAAGTTATCATTAGTTTGTTCGACACTTTTTTCGATTGGGCATGCTACCTCTTTTTTTTTTAATTCTTTGTACAATGCCTCATTTATCCTCAAAAGTTTTTGGTATATCCAAAATTTGGGTATTGGAGTGTAAAACTGGAGGTTTTTTGCATGGCTCTCTGATTCTTGCAGGACTTTTATCTTGTAATGGTTCATTTGTTAACATTTTTTCATAGAATTTACTTTATTTTTTAGGAAAAATATCATTTTGTATATACTTGCTTCACCCGATTGGATATGCAATTGTGAATAATTTTGTAACAAGTATAGAAAAACAAGGGGCGGCAAAGGAAACAAATAGTAGTGAAAAAATTAATGATATTGTGGATGCATTAATGTTGTCATTTGTGATGACAATTGTCATATTATGGTGTTTTCATAAGATTGTTGAAAGGCCAATTATGAATTTTACAAATTACATAACCAGATCAAAATCTTTTAGACATAAAAAAGTATAAAGCACAAATATTCAATTTATACACTGCTTAAAAAGTGATTGGTCTCAATATCATAAACTCTATTATGCTATGTAATATATTTAATAATTCTTTTTTTAATATAATTTTACTCTTTGTACTATTTGTAGTACATTTACAGAAATCTTTTAAATATATTATCTAAATAATTTTATATACAAAAATCTAATAAATCTAATATGATAAAAAATATTTAATTCTGTATTTATCGAAAAAATATTTTTAACTAAATATTAATTGAAACCTAGTAATGGAATCTTTTGACCATTTTTATCGTGACGGTTAAAAGCAACGATAACCTTTGGTTCATCATGAAAATTGGAAATGACAATTTTGAAATTATTTTAATCTGATGAAATATTTTAAAATGGCTGAAAGAAATATATTCATAATAGGAACTAAATAATATGTTACAATTGAATTATTTATTACACAGTATATAGAATTCATTAAACCCTTCAAGTCTCAATAAGTAAAATATGAGTTAGGCTTTAATATGCATAACAATAAATAATTTACTGTGAATTGCAAAATGGGCTTATACATATCATAATGAATTATGCAAGAAACACTATACAAGTACATGAAAGTTAAATTTTAAGTTGTGGATTAGAGTTTAAAAAAACATTTCTTTTTATATATAATACTGCAATTTTAGTACTTTTTTAGTATTCCACGATTAGTTTAGGCTCTTGTTCTTGGCCTTTTATTTAATTATTTTTTACATTATTTAACGTGACTACAATGAGTTTTGTTGTCTTTCTTTATAAAAGTTTGTATTATTCTGACAAATCATTAAAGCTAGATTCATGTAATCAAGTATTTACTGTCAAATTAAATATACAGTATTTAATGTTTTTCGAATTAACTTTAAGTAATCTATTTCAGTTGAAATAGGTGATATATTTTATTTGAAGCTATTCAAATAATTTATTTCAGATTCTAAATGTTCTTATTTATTTTCCATTTTAAACTATAAAAAAAAAAGCCTTATTTCATGAAATGAGTTACCGACCTACCTATTTTTTATTCTTTTATTGGCATTCGTAATTTTAAATCCACTTCTACTGTTTCAGAAATGGTTTAATTCTGAAATATCTATAGATGAAATTATTTTCTCAGCATCTTTTTTACTATAAGTTTGAAAAAGATTTTTTTATATTTCGTGCTTCAAAATGGTTGACATAAGTTTTAAGAACAAATTATTTATTTTAAACAATAATAATATAATTCAATTGCTCTAATATAGGAAGTATACAACAAGTTACGATATCAACTATTTCAAGATTTAATGTTAATTATTAAATTCCAAAATTAAAAAGGTTTCTATAGTAGAGATCCATGCCATAATTACCTTTAGTATTATCAGTTTATTCAATTTCAGATAATGTTTCAAATTAATTACTGACAAACAATGTTGGCTATTTAAATCATATCCAACTTAATATAGCGAAAATAGCTATAACATAATAATAATAGTATTACAACTGTTTGGAAGAGATATCACAATATGTAGTTTAGCTCTAGTCTCAACATCAGGACAATTTCTATGATCATGCATTATCCAAGCACCAAAATATTTGTTACGAGAAACCTGACAATAGGAAATTTTATATCAACTATAACCAGTGTTTATAATTTAGAAAAAAAATTTTTTTAAAAAAAAATAAAAAATGATTAATATATATATTTATATATATTTATATATATAGTGCAACTTTTTTTTCAAACTTACTTGCACATTAAAAAAATTTACTTAAGTTCTTTAAAAATACTTGCATGTTAAACAAAAACTCTTGCACAATACATCATGTGCATACTAATTTATAACAGGTCATAGGCCAACACTGTTAACATGATTCAATAACATGCGAATACTTAAATAAACATAGTATTTCAGTATTATTTGCGCTAATATTTATATCTTATAATGTAACGGATTTAACAGAATGTTTATACTTTACAAAGGCATCGAAATATGCTGTAGTGAAAGCAATATCCAAATAACTAAATGTGTTTTCATGTTGAATAAAAAATCAGCTGATATCATATTATGGGAGAGAGGTAGGCAAAATATCAAGTCTAATTATACATCACGGCCGATTCTGTTCAGCCCTAAAGCTTAAAACTGCCCCAAAATTTAGATTATTTATGTTTTTTTTTGCACTCCAACATATTGATACATAGTTGACTATAAGTGTATATCTTAAAATAGATTTTAAATTTTGAGGTTTGAACCGATCAATCGTGATAAAACATATAGCCAATATTTCTCAGGAGCAGGCGAGCTATAGTATATAGTTGTTAGACGAAACCTTTTTTGCTTGATGACGAAAGTCGAAACCTAAGCTCTAAATGACGAAACCTCTGTCG